>PVLA01005234.1:0-152481 GCA_004027455.1 Hydrochoerus hydrochaeris | reverse complement strand
GTGTAGTGACTACACACACGCGTAACCTGTGCACACCCTCCCATCGACTGTAACGCATTGCTAGGCTCTGTGTAGTGACTACACACACGCGTAACCTGTGCACACCCTCCCATAGACTGTAACGCATTGCTAGGCTCTGTGTAGTGACTACACACACGCGTAACCTGTGCACACCCTCCCATAGACTGTAACGCATTGCTAGGCTCTGTGTAGTGACTACACACACGCGTAACCTGTGCATACCCTCCCATAGACTGTAACGCATTGCTAGGCTCTGTGTAGTGACTACACACAGGTGTAACCTGTGCACACCCTCCCATAGACTGTAACGCATTGCTAGGCTCCGTGTAGTGACTACACACACGCCTAACCTGTGCACACCCTCCCATCGACTGTAACGCATTGCTAGGCTCTGTGTAGTGACTACACACAGGTGTAACCTGTGCACACCCTCCCATAGACTGTAACGCATTGCTAGGCTCCGTGTAATGACTACCACACATGATATGTAAATAGCTGTTGTGTTGTTTAGGAATAGCAACATGGGAAAAAGGCTGAACATGCTCAGCACAAAAATAATTTTTTTCTCTAACATCTGTGAACTGTGGTTGGCTGGATCTGTGGATATGAACCTGTATATATGGATGGCCAACAAAATAAGATTACCTAGGGGACCCTCAACAAGCTAAACTGGTGATGGTAATGCCATTCTAGTAGTAATTTATAAGAACGAACAGTAGAGATAAAAAGCCATGGTCAGTTCAGGGGTGAGCACTGACTGAAACACTGTGCTCGTTAACTGGAAGCCCAGGGAGCCTATGTGCAGACATTCAGGGCAAGCAGACTTCAAAAGGGTGCTCAATAAACTAGTAAAGCCATAGATACAGCACCAAAAATTAGGGATTCCTCATAATTTACAAGTCTGTAGTGGGAAGTCATGATTTATATAAAATGGGAGTCTACATTAGTGTGCCACCGCCTGAGAAAGATAGTCTTGCATCAGTCTGTGGTCCCTTAGGAGCCCCTGAGCCCACAGGCAAGATATGAACTACCTATCTTGGAATAACCCAGCCCGGGAATACACCTTGGATCAGTACTCACACGAGAGGCTTCTGAGCCCACAATCCTGAACACAACAGCGTTTTATAGCTTGCAATAAAATAGGGATTCCAGTGATTTCTCCTTAACTACAACACGGGAATAGCATGAGAATTTATCCAATGCAGGAGTACAATGTGTCTCCCGAAACAAAATAAACTCCCTAAAAGGTTCTTTCGTTACATGTGCGGAACGTGTAGCAAGGCATGATTACCGTGTGATGCAATCCTCTGCCTGCTTCTCATTGTTCGTCCTGTGATACAGCACGGCGGCCACGGCCAGGGGGCCTGCGTCGCCACACAGGAAGGTGATGGAGCGCCTGCTCAGGCAGTTCAGGCTCTGCTTCACATAGCTGTGCGCCATCTGCAGGTAGGCGGGGTCCCCGAATACCTCGTGGAGATGCAGGTACAGCACAGCAATGCCTGCGAGGCAAGAAGCAAACAAGGACAAACGATGCTGAATTTTACCGCTTTGTTTACTGGGCAATGTGGGGTTCTTTGATAAAGTGTAGAAAATAAGTAAATTATCTCAAAGTTCATATGACTTTAATTCTGAGCTCAGTTCTATTGCCTCGCTATAGGTAAATTACTTGTCCTTGATTCCCTCATCATTGCCACTATTCAGTAACAAGGATGTTAAGATTTTGGGCAAGAAACAGAAACATGCCAATGAGCTGCCCTTTGTGCATCTGGCTGTTATGTTAATCTATTATCCTTGATGGCTTAATGCTAAGTTATGAAACTATGGTCCTAAATAGTCCTCAATTTAATAATATATTAATAAAATATTTTGTCCTTGTGATCTCATAAATTCAAATCAGGCAATGAAAAACTCAATTTCTCGTTACACAAGACATTTATTTGTGTGAGAAGGTCGTTTATATAACCAAGTCTAATACTCTCCTATTCTTCCAGGCAGGGATTATAAGAAAGTTATTTGACATTTGAGAAAATGTATTTGATTCCTCTTTAACTTTCTTTCCTCTCTCCAGGACCCAGCTACTTTTCTGACAGTAGCATAGAAGCCGTGGGTGACTCCTGCACTCCACTGGCTTTTCTGCCTCCTTTTGCAGCCTGCTCCGTGTTTAACTGAGGTGCTGTCTGTCCGTCCTAGCTCTTAGTGCCTGTCACAGGAGAGTCTGCCTTCCCTCTGAAGCCAACTAGTTTTAAAACACACTAAGAGTTGTGGAGTGGGGAGTTAGCTTGCCTGCAGCATTTTCAGGAAGTCTTTTTTTTCCTCCTTAAAATACATTTTCCATCTCATTTGCCATTTTTAGAAGACACAGAGCCTCTGTTTAAATCTAAATTAATAGAGCCAATCTCTTCACAGATTTCAATGCTGTAAAAACGCAGTCTGCAAAATTACTTTTCACTGTACTGAGAACAATTTTAAATTTAGATAGTTTTCTCATTTTGCATGGGTAATCTCAAAAGCTTTGTGCTACAGACAATTCAATTTCATGTGTATATTAAGGCCAAATTTTCATTTCCTGCCAAAGTTAATAACCTTGTCTGCTCTTTCAAAGTGGCTTGGTGTTAGTAATTCCACAAACTGATGATCAGATGTACCGACTCTTAAGGTCTGCAGAAAAGTGTACAGAACCACATATGCAGGTAAGAAAAAAAAAATCTCCTTTTCACAAATGATCAATGTCAAGAGCTTCTTCCAGAATTAGGTCCTTAATAGGCTTCATCTCCACCCACATCACGCAGCTGCTGGCAATCCATTTACACTGTTACCCTTTCATTTGGTCCTCCTAGTCCCAGCGCTACTGCCTCAACGGCCCTAATTAAGTTATGTAAGCAGCAGGGCCAGATAATGACATGAACCAAAAGCTAAGAAAATTAAAAAAATGATTAAATACAAGTCCAGTGATTGTTTTCCTTTTCAGACCTTTGCCTCTCACAACCAACAATTCTTCTTGGCTGAAATATTTAATAAACAAAATCTATTAAGGTTTACAATTGTAAGATTTCATGTATGTCTTATGAAAAACAGGTTAGATCTCACATCTTATAATATTTCTTTTTTTCTATTTCAATATTTATTATTTTTATTCTCCCCAGGTTCTTACATCCCAGATCCTCAGGTCCCCCCCCACCCCCACCCTATTCCAGGGCTCAGTGCTGCATCTGGATTGGAGCGCAGTTCACAGCACCCGCCTGCCCTGCAGAAGCACCCATGGACAAAAGGCTAAGTGATGAAAGCTGCTGCCAGTTAGAAACAGTTCCTTCACATATTTACAAGCCAGCCTGGGCCAGGAAAAATAACAGAAAGAATGAGTCAAAGACATGTATGACTTATCAGTAATTTTCACCATATTTGAGTATTTGTGTATTTAAGTTTAATGGAAAAAAAAAAAGGACATTAACTGACTATGGTTAAATGCTTTAAATCTGATTCTTTTGATTCCAACTCTTGACAATATTCACACATACATAACATCATCTTCACATAAGACTCAAAGATAGCTGGCAAGATAAGCAAGAAAGGCACAGCTATACAGCGCTTCAGTTTTAAGGGAAAACATGCCCAGAGCTCACACACACACTCAGGAGACTGGGTCCCCAACCATTTACACAGCTGTTTGAAATGTCACTTATCAAAGTCTATTTTTTATGGAAAAAGCCATACCACGCAAAACACCAGCCTCTTCCCTCAACCTGTCCCTTCCTCTTGGAAGCAACTACTTTGAGTAATTTCAGTCACTTCTTCCATTATTTGTCACCGATTTCTAACTAAAGAATGTGGCTTTTTTCAAAGCTAGAGAAGTAGCAGAAGCTGCATCAGTGCCTTTTAGGTGAGTTAAAGATTTTACATTTCCTTTGAAATGTGACCTTTGAAGCATGGGATGGGTGTGACACTCATGCTTCAGAGGTCTGCTGTCAAGGTTTGGAACGGGGGTGACAGGCGCAGTTCAGAGCAGGTTCAGGGCAGCAGTGAGACCGAGTGGTCGGGCAGGCCGGTGCAGGTGACACAGTGAGCCTGAGCTTGTGGAGCGCCTGTCTGGAAGAAAACCCAACAGCACCTGGTGGGGAACCACTGAAAGGGAGACCTCAGGATGGCTCCAAGTGTCCAGCTTTAACAGCAGGAGGGACAATGACACCATCCATTAAAAAGGCAATGCCTCTGTCAGGGCCCAGTTGGCGAGGGAGGTCTGCAGTTGTGTCCATGTGCAAACTCACCTCCAAGTATGATTCAGGTCTGCAAAGGACACTTAACATGGTGAGAAAACAAATCACTTCAGGACAGCAGCCACCTTGGCTGGGCACGAGGTCTGGGACACAATGACGTGGAGCTTTGCCTCTTTAATATTTTCTTCCTTCTACCACAGAATATGCTACTTTAAAATGTGACAGAAAACTGACTTTAGTTAAGTGCATTCTTGGGCTGCAGTCTGAAAATAAGGTAAGACTTCCTTGTATGCTTTTTGTTAAGAAAGAAGTAGGATAATGGATATAGGCTTTCTTCTATTCATTTTTTTATTCTACTCCAGAAAATATTAAATGAGATTTAAATTTGATCTCATTTAATTGTGAAAATATGCTGCAAAGTATTCTAATTTTATAAATTTTTATTTTAAAAATTCAGTCTGGATAATTTTGACATTTTCACTAATATAACAATTAGGTTAAATATTGTTCTATTTTTTGGTCTACTCCAAGACTGACCTGAGCTACTATGCTATGAAAATTAATGTTTTCTGTTGAATTTTACCATCTTGTGAGATTTGCTCACATATGATTTAAGACATATGGACATAGTTTTAAAAAGAAAATAAACCACAAGAATAGGTACAAGGTGAGACAAGTATAAAGCAAAACCTTATGAGGTATTATTTCCCTATGAATCCTAAAGTCATTAAATCAATTAAGTATTTAGATACTGTTTTAATTGTGTTAACTGAAGTAGTAAATGATTCTGGTGCATTTCAAAAGCAGCTGCACTGAAAGAATATGCAAGTAGGGAGTGTTTTCCATTAAAACAAAACAAAAAGAATCTACCTAGCACCTCTTCTGTGGCCTGAGAGGCCAGAAGAGACCCAGAGGTGTATCTCTACGATCTGACTTTGCGAGCTGCCTGGTGCTTTAGAACTGCAGGGCTAGCTGCACGTGGTCTCTCATCCTTGGTACCCACAGAAACGTCATTACATGGAGACACAGTTTAGGATTCAGGTTCTCAGTCACACAGCCATGTGGGGCTGGTGGCTCTCACAGCTCACAACAGAGGGACTTTTCCATCCCTGCAGAATGTTCTAATTATTGGACTGGTCTGAAGGCCTGGGGCAGACAGATGTCACTCTAGATAAGAAGTTCAGCAAGTCTCGCGTGGCCTTGCAGTATATCCTGGGCTTCTCCTGGTTTTGAAATGTTAGTAACTAACTGAAAGAAAAAAATATACCATGAGTACCAGTAAGACTCTACTGTGATGGTGTCCGGCCTGGTTCTCAGTGTGGAGTTCTGGGGCAGACTGTTCTGTTCTGCTGCCTTTTACAGCTGCTATTCTGTTTAGCGCCACTTCCAAATCCACGATTTCCTTAGTCAGCTACTTACCCCCACAGTACTATAAATACAGCCAGCTGTTGGGAAATAATTAATACTAAGCCTCTGATTTCTGAGGGATCATTAGTCCTATTCATCTTGACCAATCAAGACCCTGCTGTGTCTCAAATGTGTATAGAGATGATGAAAATCTCCACAAATAAGTGATTTCTCTCAAAATACTTCTCTGTGATCCTGTGTTCTAGAAATTACTCAACATTTTTTCATTTTCCAACCAGCCTACCATGGTATAACAACCTTTGCTCTGGTATTTCAGTTCTGCAAGGTTAATTCTTTACAGGTCAGGGGTTTTTACAGATTCTCTTCCTGTGCTCTAGTAAGAAAAATCATCTCCAGGTCAGTGCCCAGTAATTTTGAAAGACAGATGCTTCCTAAAGGAGGGGAATAGGGTGTTACAGTCTAAGTTCAAATAAATTGCTCCTGCACTGAAACTTTAAAAGCGCATCATCGATTACTGCATTTTTTCCTTCTGATTTAGGGCAATACGAGACATGGAAGTTTTCTCTGATTAACCCTGTAAGATTTGATTATCTCCCTTTTCCTAGGTTAACAGAACTGTTTCCAATTGTCCATGTAAATACTTGGGCACGTGCACTTCTGCTTCATCAACAAAATCACAGCTGTCATTAGTGCAGTATTTACATTCCAGCCACAGTGTTCTGTGCAGGACCAAGACATTTGCTCAGCTGTCAATTAAAGCCGAGCGTCACAAGCAGCTGCATTTCCAAATATTCTGGTGCTTTTAATACAGGTATTCTGCTAGGAAACTAGTCATGACTTTGTACCATCAATTTAATATTATCCCAAACAAAGAAGTGGAAAGAAAAGGAAAGAAAAAAGGGCAAACAGGCACTCTGAAGGTAGCTTCTATTTCCAGAGCTGAACTGCACAACAAAGGCTATTGAAAAACTAAAAAGGGTGGAGGAGACATTGTACTTTCCTTCTGACCTCAGGACCCTGCAGTCAACTGCTCTGTAAATGTCACCTTTGGACCACTCTTAGCCTTTTCGGGTGACACCTCTTTTAGCACGGTAGTTGTTAAGAACACAGGCTCTTCACACAGGAACTGAAGCCTGCCTCTGTCACTTACTAGCTGGGTGATTTTAAACTATGCCCCACATCTTGCTGTAACATGGAAATGACACAGATATTCTACAGAATTATTGGAAATCATTTGAATCACTTATCGTAGTCCCTGGCTTACAGTAAGAACTTACTAAAACCCAACTCCATCAGACTGGGAACCTCAATGTACGTTAAACCATCACTTTGCCTTAACTCTTGATTCCTGATCTAAAGGGACACAGCACAGAGGAAACCACATACGCCCTCTTTCCCATGTTCTCTTCTTCCTCTGACCCCTGAGACTGGAAAACTGCCACCTGACATCAGTTTTCTGAACATCTGCTCTGTCCTCAGGTTCTGTCACTTGACCTATTTCCTGTTTCCCGTGTGGCCACGGGCACTGTGGGTTGTTTAATTGTTCTGTTTAGGTGAAGGCTAGGAGGTGACAAAGAGGAAGCCCCCTTCACAGTTGGGTCTACACGATACACCTTTATCTGTCTCACCAATTACAAAGCCTAGGTTACATACTCTGACTTCTGCTCACATCTCAATTGAATCAGGAGCTGGATTAAGTGGCTCACATCCTAACACATATGAAATGAGTTTGACTCTCACCGTTTCCTCATTCCTTCTAACTTAAAGTTTTTAGTTTGCACAGGTAATAGCTAGAGTTGCATGGGTAGGGCACTTTTCATTCATTCATTCAACAAATATTATTAAGCACCAATTACAGTATGGACTAGGCTACATGATGAAGTTTTTGGAATGAAAAACAACAGACACAGCTGCATCCTTGGTGTTGTCTGTAAAAGTCAAATGGCTTAGACACATCTTCACTGCCTCCTATCATTTCCTCTCTCTGCTGACAATACTTCATCCTGCTCTCTACACACTGGTGATATCTAAACCCTACGCTTGTTCCGAGCCTTAGTACTGATGGGTGTCTAGAATACAATGGCACTGGTGGGCCGCCCTCCTAGCAGAGCCTTCACTCACTCACCGAGAAGGGCCTGAATAACCTTACACAGATCCATGCCCTTCATTTCCCCCACCGGCCCCAACAGCGCTGGCTGGGGGGAAAGGTGCCACTCATGAAGGTGAGGGCTCCGGTGAGGGCTCAAATTAAGACACGAAAACGCTGGCTCAGATGCACGGCTACTTTGTACGGAGATCAAATTGCCAAGAGAAGACACAGGGCCAGAGCAATTCCTTTCAAACAGGTCTGGTGTCAGCAGAACTCAGACCCGCACACCGGAGCCAGAGCACGAAGCCTGTACGTTTGGCAGATCAGAAGAAGAGCATCTTGATACACTGTAATGACTTGCACTTAGAGCGCAAGCTAATAGTACTCTAAGGATTACACTGCATATCCTCTTACTAAAACGTTATGCAGCACTTGAAAAGAGGAATGGATGCCAGTCTTAGCCTCATTAACTTTGAGAGTTGGTTACAGAAGCTTGGGTCGTGTCTTTAAAGAACCAAAGCCCCGAGAGTTCTGTGTGTGTGTGTGTGTGTGTGTGTGTGTGTGTGTGTGTGAGAGAGAGAGAGAGAGAGAGAGAGAGAGAGGGCTGATCATTTCTCTGAGAATCACTATAAAGAGGAAAAAAATGAAATTAAATGAGAGCTGGCACTTTCCCTCATTTTTTCTTAAAGACAAGTGAGATGAGCCATCCTTTGGGTTTACTTTACTTTTTTACTTTGTTTTCTGCAAGGGAAGGGATCTTTTCTAGCAAATGCTTATTTCTAACAAGAACACTTCTCTGCTCATTTAATCCTTTCTAATAACAATTTCTTACTAGTGCTTTGTGCTTGAAGTCTTCTTCCCTCCCTCCACCCTAGACTTACACTCTCACCTGTCACTGAGCACCATCCAGTGACAGGTGGCACCTGGTCCTTGCTGAGTCCTCACAGATGCGGACCCACCAAGGCCCACTTGGTTGCTGACCATGGTATCTGCAACTGCTACTGTCTACACCATGGGCTGCTGAGCACACAGCACATCCACCGACAGTCCTGGGTGGGGCACCAGACAAGCAAAATGTTTCCCTTGCTGCACACACCTCGAGCATACACTGGAAAACACCTGTGAGTCTGTTGGAAACATAACTCAGCACTTACTGCTGGCACACAGCCTGCATGACCATCATCCTGCACTATGCTTCAGTGCACTGTATTTTATAAGAGAAGATTCTGGTGAAATGAGGTGGTCCATTTAAAATACCACTCATTGGCCAGGGATACAGCTCAGTGGCATAAGCGCCAGCCTGGAAAGCACAAGGTCCTGAGTTCAATTCTCAGTATAAATAAATAAATATCACTCATTTAACAGATGCAAGAGCAAACAACTGATTTCTAACTATGAATTATAATTCACTCAAGATCTTCTGCAAGACATTTCAAATATAAGCAAGCTGAGAAAAATCTTAACTTGGACCAATTTCTCATCCTGAAATTACACTGAATATATTAATGAAAGATTAATAAGGGGAAAAAGATTTTCTATAAAAGAATGCTAAGATTTCATTTGTCTAGTTGCAAATGCCCATACATCTTTCCAGGGGCTCACTTTATGTCCATTCAAAAAGAACTTTTTCTAATAGACTTAATGTGATTATTCTTGCATGTCTAATAAGCCTGCTTCCTTTTCTCTTTCCAGATTTCTTTCACACTCCATCAGGGCTTATTCTGATTTGTTTTAAGTAAAACATTCAAATCTGACTAGTTATTAGGCATTTCTAAAATGTCTCTACTGCATGAGTACAGATTGCTATTACTCAAACTACTGCCTGCTGGCTTCTTTATGAATAAATCCTCTTCACTTGTAAAATGTATTTACCAAGTGTAGAAGGTGAGAGTATCACACTTTCTATGTCTGTCCTCTGTCTAAAGGAGCCAGGAGCCAAACCAGGGCCTGAACTGTAACTGTGCCACCTGTTGGCTGTGGAAGCCTGAAGGAGACAGGGCCTTGCTCTGCTTCATCTGCTCATCTGTGACAGGGAGACAGGACTGGTCCCCACATCCTGCATCGAGGCTGAAGGTCAGAACAGTGAACTGATGGGAGCACTTAGGATGAGGCTGGCACATAACGTTAGTTTTTTGCACACCTGCATACACGCATTCGGTCATTCAAGTAGCATAACTACTAACGGGAACTGTTATTTTGATCTTACTCCCGTCATTCAATAACCAAAATGCAAACTGCTCATCCGCATTCCTTTGGAAATCAAAATTCATTCACTGTATTTATTAAATTACTGCATTCTTTTTCTGAACATTAATGTATAGCAGTAATTTGTTAACTCTCAATGCCTAAAGAATCGATTATCCCAACACCCTTTCCCTAGATGAGTAGAAAAGAAACCAGAGGGATTTATGGTGATGATCGCCTCATTATCAGTAAGAGACGGCTTTTGGTTTTAAAAAATCCCTCCACTTTTCTTCCTGGAGTCACAGAGCATTTCACTGTAAACTGGAAAAGATAAGATTCATGGATATAGCTTGTACTGTAACACCGTAATAACCTACAGGTGTGAATAGGTAGCGGTTTCAGTAGAAATGATGTTTGAATTCTAATAAAATCCTATATTAACCTCTTTCCTCACTGTATCATGTGTTTTCCTTCTATTAAAAATACAAGCCAAGGTAATTTCAGTTGTACAACAGTTTATAAAGTGAAATGAAATACTTCCTAAGGTAAATTATTTGCTTTCCTTTAAACTTGTACATACCACTTAGACCAACAAAGCATTTTTATGGATGGATTACCTGGAATAATCCTATTCCAAATCTTAACCTTATTTGGTCCAGCATTAGCCACCAGGCTGCACTACTATTGCGGGATGAACTATAATGAGTGGGACGGGACAGTCCCGCCGGGTATGGTGGTATGCCTGTAATTCCAGCACGTCAGAGGCTGACGGAGGAGGGTCGTGAGTTCAAGGCCAGCCTGAAGCATGGAGTGTGAGCCTCTCAAACACAACAATAACTAACAACAAAATGGTAAAGTTCTAATTATCATAATCATTTCCCAAAGCATATATAACATAGAGATGCTTGAGCAGAAATTTCAGTAAGCATACTGTTAGCACTAGTCTCAGTTTTTGCTGAACAGACAGGAAATGGGAACAATTATCAAACTCCAACACGTGTACCACTGAACACAACAGGTGGTTCATCTTCTGACTAGAACTCTCATTTTCAAGAACAAATGATCAACAGAGACAAATGAATCCACAGTACAAACAAAAGACAGGATGTTGGGTAGCTTGAGTCACAAAGTAGAAGTGAAGACTGCAGGACCCAACTTGGACATATGGTAGAAGCAAATTAAGGGCTTCAGACTCCCACAACATTCAGAGGAAGCAGGAGGGGAGAAAGACGGACATTAACCAAGCTGAGAAAACAGCGATGTTTCAAAATATTAACTTCAGGATTAGCTGCAGTTGCCTTTAGAACTATGATTAGCTTTAGAAATAGGATTTGGCACTCCTCTAACATTTCTAGACCAGGCTTTATGGAAGACTAATAAGTATTGAAATGAAGAAAAAGATGTAAAAATAAAAGTATCAAGAGGCACAGCTAGTAGCTGAGGAATGAAGAGGCTAAAAGAAAGTACACTAGGTCCCTACTAACCCCATGAGGCTACCTTATCAGCCCTGGGCTGCCTCTGTCTGCCTTCTGGCCTTCTTTCACATGAGACCTTCTTAAACTATCATTACTACCTAATTTAAACTATCATTTTTTTTTTCCCCCCTTTCTGGGTATAGACAGCTGAATCTAATCATACTCCAAGTCCTAATCCTACCTGGACCAACAGCTACCAGACCATCTTTCTATTGGAAAATGAAATTTAACAGGAAAAGACAGACATTTAAAGTTCCAATTAATTATAATCATGTAGTCTCTCACACAAAATATATAACAATGGAAAGATAACTTGCAAAAGCTTTCAATGTACACCAATAACAAATATTCACTAAATATCAACACTGAAGATTAAAATTTTAAAAGTTTTCTACAATGAATGTTTTCCAAAGTAATACAATTTTGGACAAATTAGCAACAACAGCAAACAATAAGGTAATACTTTGAAAATATGGTTCTAAATTTGTCGTTGAACAAAGCTAAAGAACTATAATCCTTGTTTTCTAGGAACTATCACTTTAGAAAGCTAACATGGAGTATACACAAAGCAATACACAACTATACACATCCTTATATAAATATTGCTTTGACATAAAACACCAAATATTTTCTACTGTGTTTTTTGGGCATGAACTTTTATGGTGATAGAACTGCAGCTATAAATGGACACAAGTTGTTGCGCTACAACGTGACAGAAGATTTTAACATGATTTGTCTGGGCTCAGATGAGATCTAGTTTCTTTCTACTCAGGGTTTTATACTACTCAGATTGTCAGAACACCGGCTTAAGGCAGAGTTTTACTTATCAGAAGACAGGAGAAGACAGTCTATCTTATGTGAGGGTAATGGCTTTTTAACAGTGTTTGACTTGGGGACATTAGGAATCTTGCCTCAAAAGCCATTAGCAAATTTATCTAGGAGATTTTATGCTGTATCATAAAACAGCAACCAAAGACATCCTAAAACGCTTAGCATACCAGTCTGCCTCAGACGCTTGCCAAACAAGCTGTTCTCCGCGGCCAGCAACAGTGTCAGAGATACTTACGGACAAAAGATAACGGCATCCAAGATGATGCTAGAAATTGCATATAGCCACAAATTTTAAACAATTTGCATTTTATTTTGGAGCGAAATTTCTTTTTCTAAAGAAAGACTGATTTTTAGTTTTTCAACTAGCCTTAGACATTAGGGAGGTCTGTCTAAAGGCTTTCCTAACACTGTCAATTAACTCAAACTGAAATCAATCCCTACTTCCTTTCCTCCTAAGCAAGGAGCCTTATAGTAACATAAGCTCATGTGAATAGGTGCTTAGAGGCTTATGTCATTCTTTTTGTAATTAACCCTGGAATGAAGTCTAGCCATTTATTTTAGTCTTTCTGTCTCTTTCATTTTTTCTTCCTTATAGCTGGAGATAATAATAGAAACTCTGAGATTCTGGTTACTACACTGTGGCCATCAAGAGGAAAGTTATAGGCAACTGTGTACTGCAGTTGTTGAGTTTTGTTTGAATTTGGAGGATTTTGAAGGAAGAAAAACCAGTAATGCTTTCTAATGGCATAATTTTACCAATGACACTAGATCTGCAAAATAACTGTTAATATTTGTAACTCCCTTCTTCAAGTTTAAATATTTTGCTTTTATTCTTATGATAATATTTCTTGTATCAAGCTTCTAAAAGCTACAAAAATACTAAAACTACATCAGCACAGGGGTGGTTGAACATTATATTGTCCATTCTGCTAATTACTGACCTTAAGACTCCCATGAATTTTAATTCTACTAATTTATCTGCCTTCCTTGTCCTCATAAGGAAAAACAAAACCACTTGTTACTAAAAAGTGTTGCTAAGAAACCACTACAGGACATTCTTTTCATGAAGAAGCTCTTTTGCTATAGTCTGTCTATCATCATAGGCATGGAGACCAGGGCTGTCTGTAAATCACAATGCAAGACTCCCGGGTGTAGTTCACGACCTACAGAATCCAAATCTGTGCTGTGAGGCCCAGTGCATAAAATACCATGGCTTAAAATCAAAATCCTTAACCACCAAAGTTATTCCTCTTTGTCCCTTTGTCAAAGTAAATGGGAAGTAAGTTTGTAGACTACTTTCCTTTTCCTGTTCCTCTATATTAGTTGAACTAACTGCAGTTTTTCAGCTTTCCTTCTGTGGTTTCTCTTTCTTACCTTTTGGACCCAATTTCTTCCCTACTGTCTTCCAAGCTCTTAGATTGGTAATACTGAGATTGGTGATGTAGCAAATGCACACCAACCAATGGTGACCATATTTTCTGAAGAAAAGTCAACTCTTAGTTTCTGGATTAGTTAACGGTCTGAAGCTTTTGCCTCCTGCTCCTGCACAGCTCTCTGACCCAGAGCAACAGTTTCAAAATGATGCTTCTGGATAGGTCAGATTTACTTGCTGAGGATCATCTTCACCTCTGTTTCAGACTTAGAACTCTGCCAACTTTCCCCACTGAAATTCCACCTCTACATTAACGAGGCAGTGCTGAAAACCAGCTTCTCTCCTCACATGAAGAGGAGCTGCCCAGGCATGAGCACTGACTGTACAGACACCATGCCCGAATTCAGGGCGTTGGGAACGGTCCAGGAGGTGGTGCCACACTGGGTGGGGAGCATGGCACCCCCTGGAGGGAGTGACTCAAGTGCAGACGCAGCAAGCATTTTGAGGTGTGGCCCTCAGGCAGAGGTCTGGCCCTGGCTCCCCTGAGCAAGGTGGCTCCATACCTGCCCAGCCTGTGTAAGCGGTGCCATCTCGAGGGTCTGCCGACTTCAAGCCTCTCTCCATCTGCTGAAGGAGCTCTCGAATCTTGTTGGTCACCCGCTGTGAGAACTCAGGAGTCAGCTGCAGAGATTAAGGGAAAACAAGTATCAAGAAACAGGGCTATCCAACCTCCAGCATGCTAGGTTACCAGAAACAGGAGAGCATAGCGTTTCATTTTCAGCTAAGTCATGTTTTTCTGTCTGGGAGAACAGTAGATTCACAACAGCAGATTAATCAAACGAAAAAGTACTACTGTTTTTCTTCCCCAAGCAAGAAATATTATAACTTGAATGTTTTATATGAAAATTTTCAACTAATAAGGATCATCTATCATTTAAACCAGTATTTGTCTTATAATCAAAACAGCATTTTATGAAGTTAATCACAAATCAAAAGATGTTTGCAGCTTTGAAGCTACTGGAGTCAAGCAGCAGCAATGTTAATCCCCTGAAAGAAACACTTTGGTTTTATTTACCAAAATAAACAACCCCCAACCCCCACACACACATACAAATTTTATTTGTTTGAGACAGGGTCTCACTATGTAATTCAGGCTGGCCTTGGGCTCTCTAGGTAGTTCAGGCCCAGTCTCCTGCCTCAGCCTCCTGAGTGCTGGGATTATGGGCACACAGCACACCTGGGTTACATACAATTTTTTAAAATTGAGGAAGTAGCATAAAACAAGCAAAACACATTTATGTGCCTTAGGAACCTCAAGCAGAGGAGAAAGAATGTTAAAGGCCCCATCAAAACTCCTGCCCAGCACAGACTGGCGAGAGGAGGGATGCCGGGTGCGGCCAAGTGAATGAGCTTGGCTCTAAGGCTACCGCTACAGCTGAGTGACAGCCTCTCTGTGCTTAGTTACCTTTATAAACGGAGGATGAGAATACCTGCCCCACCAATTCTGCAGGCACTTAAAGCCTAAATGAATCATGGGGGGCAGGTCGCTCCCATTCGGGGGCATAAATGTTAACACATTTTACCCTTTTGTAGCAGCCACCACAGCCAGATTCGGGTCAGGAACATGGGGTGAAGGCTACGTGTACAGGGGAAACCAGGAGGCCCCACTACCTTCAAGTGACACACTTCACCTATCAAGCATTTTAGAAACTCGATGTTATCCCTGAACTGCATTTTGCAAGGCTATAAAATTCAAAACGATGTCAAAGAACATTACAAGGTACAAACAAACATTTTATTTCACCATATAAGACTTGCAAAAACAAATCTAACTACTACTTATCAGAGTCTTATTTTTTCAAAAGTCTCATCTTAATACAGTAGAAAGTAAAGAGGTAGTATTAGAATAATTTAAAAAAGATATTCCCTTCTAAGGAGCACCTGATAAGACACATCAAACTTCTTTTCTTTTTTGAGACAAGATCTCCCTATGAAGTTCAGGCTATCCTTGAACTATGTAGGCCAGGCTATTGCAGCAATCTTCCTGCCTCAGCCTAAGTGCTGAGATTACAGGTGTGCACCACCATGCCTGACAGGCAAGTCAGACTTTCAACTGTACCTGGTTTATTCTGAAGCATCATTATGATTCCTCACTTCACGCTCTGAAGAAACCCCATTGTCTGACACTATTAGTTAACACTTCCCACCAAACATTAAGATTTCAATGAGATACAAAAATGTTTAGTAAGATAAAATATACTTTAATACACAGGCTTATACATTTCAGACAAGGAGCGTATCTATGTGACAACATGCCACCTCAGCTGATCACGGAGAACTTGGTACCTTGCTTGGCATTACTTACAGATGCCAAGAATTCTGACTGTCTCAGCCTCAGAAAGGGATGTTACCTTCTAGCTGGCACACACCACAATTAATTAAGGGGGCCTGACTGCAAATACTGTGTTTGGCCACTGACTGTATTATTCAAACTCTAGCAATAATGTGATGAGTCTCCAAAAGCCCTTTTTTCTTCACAAATGCCACAATACAGAGCAATTCCTTACTGAAATATTCATGTTAACAAATTAAGTAAGCCACATCTCTAGAGTCTGATCTTTAGTGTTCGACATTAAATTTTGGAACCCAAGTGCTAGTTTTTCTATAGGATCTGTCCAAAAACTATGTGAGACAATAAATGATGTTATTATTTTTAGGTCAGATGTCACATTTATGAAGGTCTTTTCCCCCTGCCCTTCGAAGCGAATTTGTAAACAGCACTTCTTTTATAAGCAGCCAAAATAGTGCACTACATTTTATCGAAGCCTCCAGCGCTTTCCTCTAAGGCAGCGTGACAAGCTTGTTCTCCACCAACAAGATACACACTTCAGCCTCAGCATCTGCAGGCTGGGCAGCGCTTGGGGCCCACAGGACCAAAGGGAAGCATCTCACCTTAAGATTATTATAAAGAGCTTTGGGCAGCTCCATATTGGTCTTTAAATAATCAATCTGACCTTAAATCCTTATACACTTTATTAGCCTTCGAACCCTTACCTCTCGTCCATCCCTAACTGCATCTGACCCAAGTTAATCTATAATCACCAATGTCTTAAGGACTGAATCAACAGAGACACATAAAGTGAACACAGACATGAAAGCTGCAGGGCCACTGCGTCACATATGAAACGCTTTTTGTATTCTAAGTTTCAAATAAATGAATTTGTTTAAAAAAAAAAAAAAAAAAGGTCTGTGCGGACTCAGGATTTCTCAAAACGAGGCACGCTTAACAGTGGTGACAGTTCACCCGGACAGGTGTGAGAAAACGTATGGGCCTCGGCGTCCCACCCCACACTGGTGTCACGCGAGCGCTCTGTGACTTCTGTTTTCACGCCCTGCGGTTTATCTTCACTTTCCCCGCGGCGAGGAGGTCCTGCAACGGGTGGTGGAGGCGGGAAGCACTTCCAGTCTGTTTCCCACCTCTCCCGAGCAGCATCAGTTCAAGGACGGCAGTAAAGCCCGCGGCGGTGCGGTCTCCGAGGAGGATCTGCGCCTCTCCTCGGGCGGCGGCAACGCAAACGGCTGCAGAACGCCGGCGACCCGGAGCACCGCAGAGCCAAATCTCCATAATTCACGTTCTCAGTGGAGGAGGCAGCTTCACCTCACCCCCGACCTCACGCTTTACGTACATAACGGTGTAGTTTTCGCGGGGTGGAGGCCGAGGCGGGCCCCAAACTCACCCGCCCGGCAGAGTCAAAGTAGCCCTCGGCCAGGGACTTGTTGTAGTCGGCGTAGGGGTTCGGGAAGGCGCGCTGCGCCATGGCGGCCGCGCTGGCTGCGGGGCGCGGGGCGAGGCGCGCACCCGGGGACCGCGACCCCTGCTCTCCGCCCGACCGGCCGGCCCGTCCGCTGGCGAGGGCTCGGCACCCCGGCACGAAAGCTGCCGGAGACCGTGCCGCGCCCCGCGTCCACAAACCCGCCAGGAGAAGCGAGGGCGGAGGCTGCGCCTCAAAACCAGCTGTCTCCCCACTCTCACGCCAGGCAGCGTCGCACAATAACAGAATCGGCGCGTTCACCGCCCACTTCCTGCCGGCAGGGCCAATCAGAGCCTGCTCCAGGGCGGAGTCCCGCCTCCTCCCTGTCAGCTCTTAAAGAGACAGCCTTTTGTCGTCCAGAGGATAATTCAGTGCCTGATTGTTCAATTCCAGAAAAGCAATGGCGAGGATGTATTTTAGAATAAAGGTGTAAATGTATTCGTGTTTTCTTTTCTTCTTTCTTGCTTTCTTTTTTTAGTACTAGGAATTGAACTCAGAACCTTGCACTTGCCAGGCAGGTGCTGTACCACTGAGCTATAAGCCAGGCCTCTGCACTCATATTTTCTAACTTTATTTTAAGAAATTGTTTTGTGAAAAACAATTTAAGTCTTGATTCTTAAAATTAGATTTTTTATATGGAAAAGAAGAAAGTCTGCTTTAAGTTTTGAACATATTAGGATTAGATTACTGCTGCACTAAAATGATAATGTCTTTGCAGAGGCTTTAAGACTTTGTTATTCCATTTAAAAAGAAAGAAAAGGCACAAAACAAGCAAAAACACCACCACTATTAGCTGCATAATAAAACTAGGATATGTCAGGAGACATAATGTATCCTTTTGATATTGGAAAAATACCTCCCAATGGTTGAATGACACTGTGCAGAGTTCCTGCTCCTAAACCAAAGAAGGAAGTTAGGAGAGTGCTGGCATCTGTGCCAAGATCCCCAATCCCCCAAAAGGGTGCAAGGCAAAGGCCCAAAGAAATGAGACAAGTGGCATGATCTTTAGGGCTACAGGAGAACTAAAATCCTGGTCAGAGCTCTCTTAACTAGCAAGCCAGCCTACTAAAGCTGGGCAGTATGTATTTAATCAGAACAAGCAAGGAGTTGGGTGGACAATGGTGGAAACCCATGCCGGATCTTGGGAGAGGTTTAATGGCCTCCCCAGAGCCACAGATGATATTAATTAAGGAAAACCATCCAGAAAGTCTCCAGGTGGCCTCAGCTGTGGCCTATCTTGTTCCCTGAGGTGTCTCCTCTTTCTCAGTTCAACTATGCCCCGGCCACAGCTCTGCACATGTATTCAGCTTCAAGGGCTCCAACAGGAATGTTTTATTGAAAATCAAAAGAATAGCTCCTGGATTTCCAGGAGGAGTTCTGAGTGGGTGACCACCAAGCCCCTTTGTCAGGTGTAATTTATACAGCAAATTCATAATGTTGGTACAATGTGGGTCAAACTACAGTTATTCTGTAGGATTACAAGTGCAGTCTCTTAGCCAATATCCATCCAATAGGGAAATGAGTCACCTAGCAAGGGTACAGGAAAAGAACAAGGTATTTTGGGGAAAGATGTGCCTGGATGTTCTGGTCACACATTGGTGCGTGATGCCTATCTGGACCCAGTGGGCCAGGTGGTGCTAAGAGCAGTATAATTTCAAGTTGTCCCTGGGAGTGGGGCAAAAATAATCCTGATTTGGAGTCACTGGGGTATAAAACCAAAGATGTTTAAAAAAATTAGATGATTTTGCTTCAGGATATCTATTAGAGATATGGCTTCCTGGATTGTGTTGACCTCGGGAGGAACTTAGAGAAGTGTGTGTGTGTGTGTGTGTCTGTGTGTTTAAATTTCAGGTGAAGAATTTAGATAATTTCACTCCTCAGGTTTTAGTAAAGCATCATCGGTGCATGCAAGACTCAATTCTACTACTCTCCTTAATATCTATTTCTTCTCAGAAAGACCCATACCATGTTTGACTTATATATCTTGTAGAAAATATGTCATGTTAGTTGCAATGATGCAGTAAAAACTCAAGAATCTGTATTTTACATTTCTGTTACCCTATTTGCAGTTTGCTATTTTATAGTTGAATTTTCACAGTATGCCTCTATTTGGCTGTGTTCTGTTGCTAATCATGTAACACCACAGATTGGTATAAGTATAAAAAATAAGTTTATTTTGGCATACTGTTTTTTGGAGGTGCAAGGTTAAGGGGCCACATCTGGTGATGGCCATTTTAGTGGTAGAATCCTGAGGTGACACAGAACATCACATGATAAGAGACATGGAACATGTGTGGGTTGAGTCTGCACCTGTCTTCTGTTCTCTCTCCCTTATAAAGCCAACGAGATTCAATTACAAAGTCTCTACCATCATGAATTTATCTACTTCTAAATATCACCCAAAGACCCCACCTTTAATCTTCCATAGTCATATTGTTTTCCCACTTGTGAAACATTTAAGAGTAATTCAAACCATAGGAACCTCTATTTCATTTTATGATCCTTTCCTAAGTATAGGTATTATTCCTAATATACTGTACTATAGCTAGTAATATTCAGGTAAGCATTATTATCTTATAGGTGTGAGTGTGACTACCCTGATATATATATATATATATATATATATATATATATATATACTCAGAAACCAATTGCTAGATCATTTGCATAATTTCCCAGTATCTAGACTGCTTTCCAGAGCTACTTGGACTAGTTGATATTTTCTCCAATGGTGTCTAATACTTTCTCTCATTGCCATATGCTATCATTTATGTCTAGATGCCCCACCAAAGCCTCATGTGGGCATGGGTGAGGTGGGCCTTTTAAAGGTGGCTGAGTCTAGAGTTTATGATTGGTTCATTGTTTGGGGCTGGAATTGGCAGTGAGAGTGCTGCACCCGCCCAGGGGTGAGTAGCTGACATAAAATGTAAGGTAGGGAAGGAGGCGTGGTTTTCCCTTTTTGCCCTTTTTCACTCTTGTCACCTTTGGTACATGCCACCACCATGAAGGACTGTCCCTGTGCCATGCCACCCTGCCTTGGAACCAGCTGAATATGGACTGTGAGCTAAATAAATGTTTCCTTCTTGCATTTTGGGCATCAAGTATTTTGTCTTAGCAACAAGAGGGAAGTAACTAAGAGACCATCTCTTTTCCAATACTTTATGTTATCTAGTGTTTTAACTTTTGTCATACTAATGAGTAACATAGAATCTTATTAATATTTAAACTTTCAGTTGTTTTATTGCTAATGGCATTGAACTTTTATTCATGTGTTTATAAGACAACTGGATTTTACCTGCTCATATTCTGCACCTATGTTTATATTGGCAGTAGCATTATTTTTGTGATGATTTGCAGAAGTTTGTTTCTTCTGAGGGGTATAATCCATATATTAATCTCTTTTGGCTTTAGATATTGACTATCTTCTTTAGTCTGTTAAGTTTTTCTAAGACATCATTGAATTGAACCACAGTTCTTCCTTTTGATGAAGTTAAGCCACCTGCATAAGTTATTATGAATTGAGGATTTGGCTTCATGTTCTGCAAAACTTTATTGAGTCATAAGTTACAAAGATGACTTCCTACATTTTATTGTATTTGCTTTTAGCATTTTATGCTTAAGTCTTTAATCTATCTGGAATTCAATTTGGACTAAGGCATAGATCTAAACTCATTTTGGGGGAGGAAGTAAAATAGTTAACAAAAGTTCAGATGTACTCAAAGCTTGAACAAGTCCTTTCTTTTTCCTTGTAAAATATCCAAAGATTTCAATTACTGAAAATCATGTGATCTTTCCATCTATCTCTACTTCCTGCCATTATTATTATTATTATTATTATTGTTATTTTTATCAGAGAACAAACCCAGAGAATCCCTCCTGGGTTCCAGGAGAGTCAGAACTTGCCTTTACTATCTGTATTAGTCTCCTAGGGCTGGCAGAGAACCTTGGACTGAGAGGTTTAAACAACAGAATTATTTTTTTTACAGTTCTGAAGGATATAAGTCTGAGATCAAGATGTTGGCTGACTTGGTTTCTTCTGGTGCCTCTCCGCTTGGGTTGTACATGGCTGTCTTTCCCCTGTGTTTTCCTATGGTTGTCCCTCAGTTGGTGCTGTGCGTGTCCTAATTGCTTTCATTAGAACACTATTTTATTGTATTGAAGCCCACAGAATGACCTCTTTAAAGACCTCATCTGTGAATGTAGCCACAGACTGAAGTAGCTTGTTGGGACTTCAGCATATGCACTTTGTTTAGTCCATAATAACATCTGTGTTTTCACCTGTATTTATGGTATGTGAACATACTTGAGGGTGTCACAGCAAGGATGCTATGGTTTTTCCAAGACCTTTCCACTTTTAGTAAATTTAGAATGAGTATATATATATATACACAACATCAGCACAGGTGTGGAGAGGAATATATTTCTGTTATTTTGGATTAGCTTTGCTCTCTGTGGTGATGCAGGATCACAGATTCCTTCTGTTTTTCTTACTGATGTGCTATTCTTGCTGGCAGTGTCCTTGCTGGTCATGGGTGTGTCTGTGCCAACTCATAAGAAGGTCAGGCAAACACAAGGGTGCACAGGTCAGGTAGTGGAATTCATCCCTGGCCAGATGACTGAGCCTTGATACCCAGGAGTCTGTGAATGAAGTCTTTTTATGAGCTGCTGTGTGTCCAGCTATAATGAAAGAAGAGAAGGACTGACTGCTATGTAGTTAGTGGTTTTAAAGCAGAATTTGGAGAGAAAGTTTGCCTTTTTCTCCCTCTGTAAAATCTTTTCAGCTCAGGCAAGCAGCTTCTTAGGCAATAGTTCCCTCAGGAATGCAGACTTGTGCTTTCTCACCACTGTCCTGTGCTTTTCTCATTGAAAAGGGAGACACATCAAGCAGTTCTCTCCTGGGAGTCTCCTCCCTTAGAGGGGCAATAGTGGGTACCAACACCGATAAAACTAACAAATGGGCTTATACATAAGCTTTGTAGCATCCTAACATCCTGTGATACACAGGATGTGTTTTCTTTCAAGGCTAAAATAGGGTTAGCTGCTAGGATGATTGCCTTTGTTTTGATTTTGTATCTGTACTTTCTTATTTTCACAGATTGTATGAAAGAGGATCTCTTCTTAGTCCAGGGTTCAGCATTTCTAGTGTCTGGGAAAGTGCATCATGAAAGTCTTCCTGAAAAATCCCTCCAGTATCTCCAGCTTCTTGGAAATCTTGCAGTGTTTTCTGGTTACAGAATTTCCACAAGGGGATTGGAGATTATAGGCTTATTTTTTCCTTTTGCCTGTGGATGGGGACTTAGAGCTGGGGAAGACCCACCTCTGAGGCCACCAAATAAAGCTTTGCTGGGAGAGGGCCTTGCTGTCCCATAGCCTGCGAGCTTCTGCCCCCTGCCAGTGCAAATGGAACCCAAAGAGGGGCTGAATGACTCAGGAACAGCAGGCAACAGGACCAAGGTAAACTTTTGGGGGGCCCAAAAGGGATACCTGTATTGTTATGATGGAAAGGGAGCCTGATCAATTCCTGGTGAATACCTAGTAATTTGACCCAGACTAAAACTGGACAGAACCAGCTTCCTGAGCCTGAGTGGCCTATAGTGGGAATCCTCTCATAGAGGTGTTAAGGAATGAGAGTGGCCTGCTGTGAGAGAGGCTTATAGATAGATGGTCCAGTTTGAACTAGTTATGTGAAACCTACAACCCCAAGTAGAATATGGGGGGAGGCCTGTGGGAGAGTTGCTCTCTAAAAATCCACCCAGGTCACCAAGGGACTGGGGTCAAAGAGAAAACAGGAAAAAGGTCTGACTGGACAGGGAACCAAGAACTGGTGGAAGCTCGCCTGAAATTCATGTGCAAGCTGCAAAAATGAAAGGACATTGGAGGGATGAATGCCCAGAAAAAGACAAAAAGGACAGTGGAATCTGTAAGGGCAGAGACCTCATAAGCAGGGACTGCCCCATAGGGAAAACAGGAAATGGACCTGATTGTTTGGTGGGAACTGAAAGCCATGAGGATTCACCAGGCTCCATCTCCCTACATCCCATGGAGCCCATGGTCACCAGGAAGACAGGGCCAACTGATAGATTTTATGATGGACAGTGGAACCAAGCACTTGGTAGTGACACAACCCATTGGGCTACTGTCTAAGAAAACAGTGGCTATTCTGGGAGCCATCCAAATCCCAGAAAAAAGTTCATTTTTTTCAGTCTAAAGGATGTGTCATGGGGGACAAGAAGTGCAACATGAGTTCTGTATCTCCTGAACTGTCCATGCCCTTGTTAGGGAGAGATTTGCTCCAAAAGCTTCAAGCCAAAAATACCTTTGGGCCACAAGGAGAGGTAACTCTAAACTGACTTCATCAAAGATTGTGGTGTTAACCCTTACTGTCCCAGAAACAGAAGAATGGGGGTTCTATTCAGACAAATCACAAAAATTAGAAATAGGTGAGTTATTTGAGCTGGCACATAAGATTCCCACCTGGGAGGGAGGCTGGAGCCAGTAATAGTGGAATTAAAGCCAGGGGAAACTCCAATTAGAGTTTGCTAATATTCCCTTCCCAGGGAGGCCATACAAGGTATTCACAATTAGATTGTGGAATCTTAACTAGATGTCAGTCTTCCTGGAACACCTTGTGTTTGCCAGTACATAAACCTGGGACCAATGAATATAGGCCAGTACAGGATTTACATGCTGTAAATCAGGTGACTGAGGCTGTTCACCCAATGGTGCCGAATCCATATATGCTGATCCATACAAGTACTGCCTGGTTTACCTTCTTAGATTTAAAGGGTGTTTTTTTTTTTTTTCTGTCTATGCTTTGCATCAGTCAGTCAGCCCATCTTTGCATTTTAATTTGATGGTTCTGTCACAGGCATAAAGGAAAAGCTAACCTACATTAGACTTCCTCAATGCTAGACTTCCTACAACTTTTGGAGAGGCACTAGATAATGATCTAAACACAAGGAGGCAATTACACTTTGCTACAATATGTAAAAGACCTCCTTTTGGCAGCCCTAATCCCGGAGGACTATTACCAGGGAACTAAAGAACTCCTACTTTTTCTGATGGAGAGCAGGATATAAGGTATCCAAGAAAAAGGCACAAATTTGTTAACGAGAGGTCAGAAATCTAGGCTTCATGGTGACACAGGGCAATGACAACTGGGCATAGAACAGAAATGAGCTGTCTATGTTCTCCCCACAGCAGCCACCTGATGTCAAGTAAGGGACTTTCTAGGGGCCACAGAATTTTGTTGCATTTGGATGACAAATTTCTCATTATTGGCCAAGCCGCCTTACAAAGTCACAAAGGGACAGAAAAGGAGCCCTTCCTCTAGGAAACAGACCAATAGTGGGCACTGAAGTGGATTAAAGAGGCCTTGAATCAGATCTTAGCCTTAGGACTGCCAGACTTAACTCATGCTTCTTCCTATGTGTCCATGAAAGAAAGGGAATGGTCATAGGAGACTTAACCTGGGACATGGTATCCTGGCAATATCTGGTGGCATCCCTGTCAAAGCAGGTAGACTCTGTGGCTTTAGGACAGCCTTCATGCTTCAATATACTTGATGCTACTGCTCTACTGATGCAGGAAGATGATAAGGTGAGACAAATGACTATTCCAGTGCCACATTCAGTTATAACCTTAATGCCTGAGAGGGAGCACCATTAGGTATCCAATCTGTGGATGACTCAGTATTAGGGGCTTTTATGCCAAATCTTTGCATAACTCTAGAGACAGTAAATACTCTTCAGCCTGCCTCTTTGCTCTCAACTGACCCAGGAGACCTGTTTCATGACTGTGGAGATTGGGTATGAGGGGAAATTGGGGATTCTCAAACCATGGGGATCTCACAGATGGAGATCCAGATGCTGAAT
The DNA here is from genome assembly GCA_004027455.1 of Hydrochoerus hydrochaeris. Taxonomy (NCBI): domain Eukaryota; kingdom Metazoa; phylum Chordata; class Mammalia; order Rodentia; family Hydrochaeridae; genus Hydrochoerus; species Hydrochoerus hydrochaeris. Next base: position 127,244 of record PVLA01005234.1, on the reverse strand, counting down.
GTTTTACAGATGGGGGCAATTTTGTATTGGAAGTGGTCCAACAAGCAGGATATGAGGTAGTGACATTGAACTCTGTGGTAGAGGCTCAGCCTTTGCTTACTAGAACCTGTGCTCAGAGGGCTGAGCAATAGCTCTGACAAGGACACTATTACTAACTAAGGAAAACAAGGTTAACATCTATACTGATTCCAAGTGTGCCTTTGCCATGCTATATGTTCATGGAGCTGTATATAGGGAAAGAGGGATCCTGACCATTGAAGAAAAGGAGATAAAATACAAAAAAGACATTTTACAGCTTCTAGATGCTGTACAGGAGCCAAGGAAAGTGACTGTTATACACTGCAGGGGACATCAATGGACTAGTATGATGGAAGCCAGAGGAAACAAAAAAGCAGGCAGTAAAGCAAAATAGGCTGCTATGGCAGCTCCACAACCCAAAAGGCAGGTTCTGGCCCTACCCTTCAGCCCAGAACTCCTAATCCTGGAGACTCCAAACTATACTTCAGTTGAAAAGGCATAGATTTCCCAGGAGTCTGTGGCTTAAATCAAGGGAGAATGGCAGAGATTCTCTGATGGGTGACTGGCTATCACTGAAATGATGGCCCCTAGTAATGTGAGGCAATTCCATCAGGGGTTTCATGTGGGAAAAATGGCATTGGAGATGTTACTTCCTCGTCACTGCTGCTTGCCACAGTTCACTGCCATTACTCAAGTTGTTTGGGAATAGTACCTGACCCGTATGCAGAACAACCCCAAATGAGGGCCCATCATGCCCCTAGGTATCCAAGATGTCGCTGGTATTTCATATGAAAACTTGTTTCTAGGCTTCACTGAGCTTCCCTGAGCAGGGGCTATTGATATGCACTAGTGCTAATCTGCATGTTCTTGGGGTGGGCAGAAGCTTTCCCTACCTGGATAGAGAAAGGCCCAGAAGTAGCAACAGTGCTATTAAAGGACATCATCCCAATGTTTGGTCTGCCTCTGACTTTGGGATCAGACGGTAGGCCAAAATTCATGGTTGAGATAGTTCAGGAGCTCATGTGATGCTAAAAATAAAATGGAAATCACATAAAGCCTACTGACCTCAAAGTTTTAGAAAGGTAGAACACATGAACCAGATACTCAAACAATTGCTGAGAAAATACTGTCAAGAGACACACTTGAGATGAAAGCAACTCTCTCTGTGCCTCAACCCCTTGTCTGGTTACCTCCACTACACAAATTTCATAAGGGGTTTTCCCTTAGGTGAATTAACTCTAAGGAGACAGGTACAGGCTTTGAGAATAGCCATGAAAAGTATCAATGGTTGGATACAGGAGAACATGCCCATAAATGTAGTATTTACCCCCTGGAGACTATTTGATTTGAAAAGTGGAATCCTATCACGTTAGAGCCCATATGGGATGGGCATCACACTATAATCTTGTCTACCCCCACTGCTGTTAAAGTTGTAGGAGCTGTACCTTGGATCTACCACAAACTGGCTGATTCTGTGGAGAGCTCAAGCCATCACCAGTGACAACAGCCCTGCTCTAGTCACACCAGAAGCTGACTAGTCTATGCATGGAGAAGCTTAAGGATCAACAGTCCTGCTCTGGTCACTGAAGAGGTTGACCAGTCATAGTAGAAGTTTGAGGATCATCATAGAGTTATAACAACCACACAAGTCTCATTTTCTTTCTGTTATAACTCTATTTTTGCTTCAGTCTAGGAAAAAATCCTTGGAGGAATGCTTCCACTATATTCATACCACATGGTCAGGAAGCTTTAAAGTAGAAACCTTGATTTATCATATCTACCATGAATATGCAGGAATGCACAGGAGAAATTGTACTCATGATCTGATAACCTCCTCAGTCTGTGACCCAGGAGATAACAAGGCCTATGTCTGTTATGATCCCAAGTCCCCACCACTCCTCTTATGAAACCTGGTTTGAAGTCTATGCTGGAAAAAAGGTAGGAAAAGGTAGCTGTTTAAGCAACCTTATGGGAGGATATATGGGAATACTGAATGCTCATCTATATGGATCAAGTTACAAGTGGTACTTGAGATCATCACCAATAATACAGCAAAGACCTTGTTAAATCTACAGGTACAACAGGCCTTGAAAATGAAAAATGCCATTTACCAAAGTAGATTGGCCTTAGTCTACCTCCTAACCCAGGAGGGAGGAGTAAATGAGTAGTTCAGTCTAAACAGTTGTCTGGAAATTGATGACAATGGTAAGTTTATTGAAGATATCACTGCCAGAATCCAAAACCTGGCTCATGTCCCAGTCCAAAAGTGGCAAGGATAGTCTCCAGAAAGTTTGTGGGAAGGAGGATTCTCTACTTTTGGGTGATTAAAAACTCAGATAAGGATAGTCCTAGTAATCTCAGAAATCTGTCTCATCCCTCTTCCTACCAATACTTGTCAAAAACATTCAACAGCTATAGAAACTCTAGTGAACAGACATATCACCACCTGGCTGATGGCCCTAACTTGTCTGATGGAGACCTACTCCTCCAGATAAAATGGAAGATGTTGGGAGTGATGCTTTCTATTAAAAGTTCACTTATAGAGAGCTTCACAGAGAGGAATAAAGCAGAACTTGGAGAGTTCTGTGCTTTTTGCTCTGATGAGGGAACCACATTAAGCAGTTCTGTTGTGGGAGTCTCCACCTTTAGAGAGGCAATACCAGGTACCAATAAAACTATCAAATGGTGTAAACAAGCTTCACAGTGTCCTAATGCCCTGAGATATACAGGATATTGTTTCTTTCAAGGTTAGCTGCTAGGATGATGAACTGCCTTTGTTGCACTGCTGTATCTCTACTTGCTTGATGTCACAAATTGAATAAAAGGCAACCTCTCCTTAGTTCAGGGCCCAGGCTTGTCATGAGCATTTCTAGTGTCTGGGATGGTGAACCATTAAGGTCTGCCTGAAAATTCCCTCCTGATTTCTCCAGTTTCTTGGAAATTCTACAACAGTCTTCAATGGGCAGTGGAAGTTGTGGTAATGGATATTACTGTCTGTAGCACAAGGGCAACATATTTAAGTTTCTGTGATCTTCTGTCTGCCTCTGACTTCATTGCATCAGCAGCTTGTCTGTTTTTTCCAATATGTTACCTCGGACTTTGTTAGCAGGTAGATCATTGACCTATGGTAGAAGATAGATCACGAGACTTCATATTCTTTTTCTCAGAAAATACACACACACACACACACACACACACTCCATCAGTTGATCAATCAATCAACCAAATACCTTTATTTTTTCCCTTTCATGTTCTTATGGAGCATATCATTTCCTTTCAGCTCAAAATGGGTTAAAGCAATATTTATCTAAGGCTGAGTTTAATATCACTATCTCATTGGTTTAACATGTAGCTGGACTGTGTACTACTGAAGCAATTTTCTGTTTTGTTCATGGCACAGGATTCATGGATTGACAGGAGCTATTGGCAATGGAGGAAACAGGAACATAAACACATGCATGCCAGGCACTGTATGGTACAGTTTTAATTTTTCAGAGACAGCATTTCCTACAGCTCTGGCAACATTTCCTCTCTGTTGCATTGGGACTGTTATTAATGTACTGACAGATTCCTTTCTCTGAATGTACCTGCTGGGTGAGAGCCACTATTATGTGCAACACAGGTGTGCTGAGGCTTCCTTGGGAGTTAAAAAGATTGTGAGTACAGAAACTGGTCAAAGATGTACAAAGGCTTACACTGTTTTTTTCCCCTGTCTACGGTTAACTCTTGAGAAGGGATCTTGATCAACAGCATAGTTTATGCTTTACCAGCAAAAGGACAAAGAAGCTTTCTTCTTTATTGCTGAAGGTGTGTACCTGTGTTAGGTTGTTAAAATTACACAGGCCCTCATTCTCTATATTTTTGAAGTGCATAATGGAAATTATTATGCTCCTTACGTGTACGTTCTTCTTACAAGAAAGAATCATCCATTAGTTGGATTGCGTTTGCCTCCATCGACATACTGCCATACAACCTCACTCATAATATGAGGTGATGTGTTGCCAAACCCTTACCTTGTCGCATTCTGAGGTATTCTTTGGTGAATCTGGCAGTCCTGCCTCCTGGCCGGAGAAAGTAGCCAACAGGAGAGAGACTGGGCCTTTTGGTTCTCTTTAAGCTTGGGTATTGTTTCAACGGGCTTAGTCATTTAAAGGAAAAACTGCAGAATTTTCTGACTTGTTTGGTAGCCACATTATATGTACTTTTTTCTTTTCTGTTTGCAATAAGCAACAAGAGTGCAAATGCATAGGTGGATAATTGTGAGTTGAGAATAGTTTCTTATAAGGAGGGGGAGAAGCTGCTTGATCAAAGTGTGAATTTAGCACTGGAATTTATAGACCTAACACACATGAAGAATCCAGCAGTTTCAGCCTACTACCTCCATGCTGGGTCTTTGTGAAAGGACCATGTTACAGAGCTCCCTGTAGCACAGACAGGAGCTGCAATAGCTAGGGATGCAGCAGCAGGAAGGAACTGACCTCACTGGCCTCGTCACAGTATCTAAGCTGAGCCTCAAAACTTGGGTCCCGTGCTATTTTCAGAACTCGCTGAGAAAGGAATCAAGAAATTCTTGGTCCAAATTTCCTAGCCCCGAGTCAGGATTGTACTTTAAGTAGTTATATCAGACTTATTCCCTAGGTAACTTCTAATTTCTAGAGCACTAATTCTCAAGCAATATGTCATCTCAGGAGCTAATTCAAGACCAAGATTTTTAAACTTTTCTGCTAGAAATTCTGACTCAGGAGGTTTGGGTTCAAGTTACATTTTAAAAAACCTTCATATGAATCTCTTGCAGCCTGAGTTGTGTTAGCCAGCTTTCCTTCACTATGACAAAACATCTGAGAATAACAAGACAAAGGTTTATTTGGGATCATGGGCTCAGGTGATTCAGTCCATGGTCACTTGGCTCCATTGTTTCTGGGCCTGTGGTGGAAGAGTGTGGCAAAGGAATCTTTGCCACACTCATGGCAGCCAGAAAGGAAGGAAAGACAGGGGACAGAGGGAGGAAGGGAGAGACAGAGAGACAGAGAGAGAGAGAGAGAGAGAGAGAGAGAGAGAGAGAGATCCAGAGAGACAAGATACATCCTTAAACATTCCCAGGCAGCTACTTTCTCCAACTGTGCCCTAGCTCCAAATAATCCATTCAGCTATGAGCTCATCAAGGTCGTGATCATCTGAGGAGGTTCATGCATCACTTTTCCAAGCCCCATCTCTGAACATAGCTGCACTGCGGATCAAGCCTGTAACACATGAGCCTTCTGAGGGGACAACTTAGGTCTGAACCAAAGCAAGAGTCTTGGAGATGAGGTTGAATCTTTATGATTCTCTTGCAAATTAAGAGTTTGACATATGCTGGTTCCATTGAGGGGTAGAAGAGAAGTTGCTGGATATGAAAACCACGGCTCTACATTACAGAATGCAACTCTGTGAATGCTTATGCCTTCCAATTTCCGGGTACCTGTAGTCCCTGAATTATTTCATAGGCTATAGCTATTAAAAAAAAAACAAAAAGAAAAAAGACATTGCTTCGCTGAATCCAACCCAATTTATAAGTGGCTATTTCACCCAGATACTTCTAGGTAAGGAACATTCATAAGTTCTTTTCATAGATTTTTTTTTTTTTGCAAGCTTGTTCTTCTAGGATGTTTTTCTCAGTTCTAGCCTAAAGGTCTTTCAGCCAGAAGTTTAAACATGTCTGGGGTAGGGTGGAGAATAACTAGTCAGGGCAAGTCTTTTATAAGTTTTAAAGCTTAACCTTGATCTTCCTCAGGCAGAGTAATTCCATTTTATGCCTTTTCATCACGCATCCTAAGTTCTTTAATAAAACTCTGTAACTCAAGCCAGGGGCTGTGTGGGCTGATGCTGAGAGGACGGAGAGGTTTGTTTTTTTCCATGTTTAAGGCTCATAAAATTTCTGGACACTGTGATGGAGCTGGCGAGAACACAAAAGAGCCCAGAGAGATTGATCCATAGCCCCTTTCATAGCAGCATCTTCTGTTTACAGGGTAGTCCCTGTGGCCCTGGCCCTCTCATTGATCTGTCTCCTTTCACTCTTGGGTCAGTCTCATGAATAGCACTGCTATGATTATCCCACTTTTAGAAGTGAGGGGACCAAGACTCATGTAGTTAAATCATTTTCCGAAAGTACCACCTGGCACACGATGACTCAGACGCCCTGCCTGATAGCCAGCATGCGTTGCCACTCCTTGTCCCCCTCTTCTCCACCTTCCTGCACCCAGGAAGCTCCTTCCCTCAGCATTTCCTTTCCCACTTCACCCCCTGCTGGCCATCAAGGCTCTCCGGCTGCTGCCAGACTCTGAGACTCTTGCCCAACTCTGCCCCATTATAAATTCCTGTTATCGTCTCTGCTCTACCTGTGCATTCCTTGATCCGAACGTTTGAGTGGAATTCAAACAAACTAGTAAAAATGTGTGTGGTAAAAAACAAATGTTTTAACTAGGCAAGATGGTGCATGCCTATGATCCTCAACAGTAAGGAGGCTGAGGCAGAGAAGCACATGTCTGAGGCCAATGACTTGATGAGACTGTCTCAAAACAAACAAAAGAAAAAGACTGGAAATGTAGCTCAGTGGCTGAACACCCCTAGATTTTCCTGTGTCATTAAATCAATCAATTTTTTATGTTTTCTTCCAAAACACCACACATCTGTGTCCACGTATCTTGTGTACACGTGGCTGGCCCTGCCTGAATAGGTATGCATGAGGACTCTAAAATACTTCCCAATTATGTTCTCTGATTCATTTGTTGATTCTTCTCTTTGTTTGTTCACCCATTGACTCATTCTTCACATCGATTTTAAATAGGATTTATGGAGCATTCTACTGTGCTCTGGGTTTAATGAATACAAAAATGAAAAATAAAATCTTCGATTTACAATAGTTCCCAGTCTAGTAAGAAGATGAGAAGTAAACAAATGATTGAAAGATGCATAAGTGACATATTCTAAAATACTCAGGGAACTATGAGAACTACTTGACCTGGGGCATTCAGGGAGGTTTCCTGGAAGGCAATTTCTGAGCTTGTTTGGAGAGATTTAGCAATAAGCTAAGTAAAGGTGAGCAGACAGTGACTGTCTTGGACAGAAGGATCAGTTTGTATACAGATGGAGTAGGCGGAAGTCACAAAACTTCAGTAAACACCAATAGCCTACCTGGAACGGAGGGAGGGAGTTGAGGTCTGGAAGAACAAGTGCCAGTGAGACACTCTTCCTGGAAGTGCTCAGAGGATTGGCCAGGAGATTGTGCTTTATCCTAAGGATGATGGAGAACAAAGGGGTGAATTTCCTTCTGACAAAGCTCCTCCACGAACACTTTCCTTGATCTTCCTCACTTCTTACTATTTCTTCTTTAAGCCTCCATTCTGCATTGTGGATTGTTTTTATTATAGCAACTACTTCCTGTATTTACATGTTTATCTTAAAATATTACTCGTTGGGGGCAAGAGACTGTCTCATGCATCACTGTATCCCTAAAATGTACACCAGAAGCTTCCTCTAGAAAGATTTGTTGAGTGCATAAATGCACAAAGCAAACAGAAACAAAATGTTCTTCTGTTTCTTGAAGCCATCTGCTCCAGCCTCCTGGTTCTTCATCTTTCTCCTTGGTTGCTGTCTCTTCCTGCTCTTACTTTGTTTTTCATTAACGTGCCCTTCTTCCTTAGACTACTTTAGTGTAGTTTCTTCTCTCGGCCTGCTCCCCGATTCACACTCTCCAAAGTGATCACGCATGTGCCTGTGGCTTGCGCTACCTCCCATCTGCTACAGGCTTTCAGTGCCATACTGCTCATGCGTGTATATTCTGAGCTCCCGATTTAGTTTTCATTGGCTTTTGGTGAAACACTCTGTTGAGAGCTTGGCTCTTTTATTGAAGGTGACAGGGATGGGTTTAGGTTCCAATTCAGCCAATGTGTCTTCAAATTACTTACCTTTCATGGTATGAGCTTGTGGCAAATTGCTCACCTCATGAACCAGGAAGCAAAGCAAGACAACATTAGGGCTCTAATTAGCAGATGTCTTCAGTGACTTTAGGACTCTCTTGAGTCCGCTGCCTAAAGGTCCTACTACCATCCATTACTGCCACTCTGAGGATCAAGTCTACATAGAGACCTTTGGGGGACCCTCATCCAAACATTGCACAGGCCCATGTCCATCCCACAGTTAACCTTCAAGAGTCTCCAGTGTCCTAAATATTCTAGTATTGCTCTAAAATCCCAATCCAAATTTTCCTTTAAGATTCAAGGAAAACTCTTAATGGTAAGCCCTTGTAAAAGTAAAAAAGAGATCTGCATGGTTCCAGGGTCAGGTAATGAGTGTACCTTCCATATTGGTCAGCTTTTCACTGTTGGGATAAAATACCTGGCACCTTCAATGCAAAGAAAGAAAGGCATATTTGGACTCATGGTTTCAGTTCATGGTTACAGAGGTGTCAGTCCATGGTTAACCAGATTTAAGCCAAAAGTATTATGGGCATGGTGGAAGCAAGACATTCAACTCATGGTGTCTGGAAAGCAGGGGGCAGATGAGTCTGAGAGTAAGGGACCAGGGACTAGGTTAGTCCCTAAGGTCATGCAACCGTGACTTCACCCAGACACATTCAGAAGTGTGCTGTCCTAGTCTCCCAGATTTCTCTGCAGCAATTTAAGATTAATGATCTCATGTTCCCATTCTAGAAGGGAGGAATAGGAAGACAGAAGGTGGGGTGGGGAAATCCTGTGTCCTAGGATTTCCTTTAAAATATTGATGCAAGGTGCTATGGCTCTTTTGCTTTTACATTTTGCATGTTTGCAAAACCAACGTCCTGTGAGTAATGGCAATGTCTGCCACCAGCTTGAGTTGTGCCTGTGTTTTCTGGAACCATGAGCAGTGACCTCTAAGTGATTTGTCAGCTGAACATGGCAAAATGAATCCTGGGGAAGTGAATCTGGGAGGACAGTTCACCCTGAGGCTCTTTTCTCAACCAATTTTGCCTCCAAAGTCTTGAAGCAAAAGTCTTTGAAAGTCTTTGGAATGAATTTGCATTTCTACACTTTTGAGACTGTGACAGGTGGGGTAGTTTTTCAGATTCCTGAGATTTCAAGCTATCTTTCCAATTGTCTTAGTGCAAATCACTTGTTATCTTCTTTTAATTGGCATTAATACTTTAGCAATGGCTCCCTCCTTTGCTGCAATTTTATATACAGCCCTTTTCTCACAAGAAGTTTTCCAATCTTTCCACTCAATTCCCGTTTGCTCCCTGTTCTCACTGTCAATTTTGCAAAAACAAACAAGCAAACAACAGCAAAGCAGCCAGTAACACCTATACCATAGGCTGAATGCTTCACTGGGCTGAAATTTCCTGTCAAGAAAGCTAGTGCATTGCCATTCTGTTATGTAAGCTATTCCATCATCATTCTGGGTATGGATGAAATGCTGGTAAATTCTTAGCTGTAGTGGAGTAAAGATGGTTTTCAGGCCAGTTCCCCATAAAGTCCTCATTTCCGTGGCTTTCATTGTCTCCATTTCCATTAGCATTTCAGTCTTTAAGCCCTTACCACAATTTTCTACCAAGCTCTGTTTACAATATTCTAGGCTTTTTCTAGCCTGATCCTCTGGACTCTTCCAAACTCCTTCCATAAATCAATTCCAAATACTTCTCTACATCTTCAGGTATATAATAGCAGCAAATACTCTCCCTTTGCTTGGTACCAATTTGCTGGGTTAGCTTTCCATTACTGTTTTGAAACACTTGAGGCATTTAACTTATGGAGAAGAAAGGTTAACTTTGCCTCATGGTCTTAGATGTTCCCATCCATGATCAAGTGGCCCCATTATCTTTGGGCCTCTGGTGAAGCAGCAAATCATGGTGGGAGCATGTAACAGAGGAAAATGCTCACCTTATAAGCCAGAAGCAAAGACAGATATCCCTGTTTATTGTTTAGTTGTTTTCTACTGTATGGGCATACCACATTTTGTTTGCTCAGTCATGTATTAATGAAAATTTGGATTATTTTCAGTTATTGGTTATTAAAAATAAAGCTTCTAGTTGGGGATTTAGCTCAGCAGCATAGGTGCCTGCCTGGTAAGCATGAGGTCATGAGTTTGATCACTGGTACAAAAAAAAAAGAAAAGAAAAAGAAAAAAGGAATGGAATAGCTTGTAGTATGTTAACTGTATGTTTAACTTTAAGAAAATAAATTGTTTCAATAAACTTTGACAAAATAGTTGTACCATTACACACTTCCACCAGCAATATTTAAGTTCCACTTCCACTATATGTTTGCTAACACTTGGTATGCTCAATACTTTTATTTTTTAATTTTTCAAAAAATGTGTTTATTTAAAGAGAAACAAAAGCATGTAAAGGGTAGAGATAATACAGAATTTCAAAAAAAAAAGATAAACAATAAGAAATCACTAGTTGATAAATTACATATTGTCCTCTTAGAAATAATTGTTCAAGTTACAAAATTAAAGCATACAAGGTAGATATTCAAACAGTGAGAGTGTAAACAGCTACGAATGCATGAACCTCTACATGTATTTCTATCTGTTCTGTATTAGAGGGAAAAACAAAACATAGCAAGACAAAACAAAACAAATTCCTATAATACTATGAAACCAAAAAGTTGTATAAAACCACAATACAAGGTGATCTATAGTGATTACTGTGTTGTTTCTTATTATCTTCAATAGAATTGTATATATCATCAGACATAAATGAATATAGCAGTATAATTGAATATAGCAGTACATAACAATATTAGTAAAAATAAAACATTGTAGACAGTATAAAACTTCAAAGGCAGGTAATACTCAAACCAGAGTGGATATTCTAGTGAATCTTGTCATCTTAAGTGCAGTTGTCTATACTCTCAGACTTGATACTATCAATCATAACATCTTTGAATAAAATCTATCAATACAAAACAGCGATCTAACAAACCAGATTTGATTATGAGATCAGTCATGGTAAAACAGTGTAGGTTTTACAGAGCTTTAGATGAACTTAATAGGAAATTAAGGATGATTACCATACTATGTCCTGTTATTTTGGGGATTACTGTCTGTGCCCTCAAATCTAGTACCAGTAGAATGACTGGAACAGAATATAATACATATAAGCAGAGTAGTGTGAGTAATGTGGGTTTTAAATCCTGGTGCACTATTAACAATAGAGTGTATCAAGTCCATCTGTGCTAAAGATTATAGCCATCCTTCTCTGCCTCATTTCTGCTATGCTATTTTTCTGTCTGTTTATCTAGTTTTCTCCTTCATTCTACTGCCTGCCCCACTCATTGAGGCCTTTCTGCCACTATTCCTAAAATCCTGGTATTTTCTCTCTCTCTCTCTAGAATGTCCTTCAGTATTCTCTGTAGGGTTGGATTGATGGTCACAAACTCCTCCAGTTCCTCTTTGTCATGGGAGTATCTTGCTTCTCCATTAATTTCTAGTGACAGTTTTGCAGGGTACATCAAACTGGGCTGGAGTTATTTTCTTTCAGGGCTTAGAATACTTCACTAAAAGCTCTTCTTGATCTGATGGTCTGTGTCAAGAAGTCAGCTGTGATCCTGATGGGCTTACCTTTATAGGTAATCTGTTTCTTTTCTCTGATGGCTTTTAATATTCTGTTTTTATATGGAATTTCTGGCATCTTGATTATTATATGTCTGGTTGTAGATCTGTTTTGGTTGTAAGTGGCTGGGGTTCTGTATGCCTCACACAACCAAATGTCATTTTCTTTTCCCATGCTTGGGAAGTTTTCCTTAATTATTTCCATGAATAGCCTTTGTGATTTGCCTGTATGTATTCCTGCTTCTTCGTTCACATTTCTTATTCTTAAATTGTAGATTCTCTTGTCATCTTCTAGCCTGTGTATTGTTACTGCCTGTTTCCTTGTTATTTTTAAGAGATCTTTCCTTTCATGATCACACATTGCAAACTTGTCTTCTAGTTTTGATAGTCTATCCTTAATTTCTTTTAAGGCTTTTTGCCAGCTTTCAATGGAGTTTTTAATTTCCTGACAGTCTCTGAATCTGCTTCATGTATTCTATATTTTCTTTATATTCTTTATTGAATGTTTCTCTCCTTTTTTTGTTCCTCTCTTCTTCCATCTGTATCTTCCTGAGAGATGCTTCTTCAGAGCATTTCTTTTATTACTCTACTCATATCTTGCTTTACCTGATTTAATATTCAGTTTTGAGCTCATCTACAAGGTTCTGAAGATATCTCTTAATGCCCATTGAAGCCATGTCTGCTGTTGCATGTTTGCTGCCCTCAGTCTCCCTTGTTTTTCCTTCTCCTGGATCAGGGTTCTCAGGGTTCTGGGCTGGGGGCCTCCTCCTGCCTCTCTCTCCTGTCATGGCCCTGACTTCCTCCACACAGGTTAGAGTGCAGGTCCCAGCCCCCTTCCCTGTTGGCCATGTTTCCTCTGAAGCACGCTGGCGAGGGACCTCCACCCTCTCTTACCTGCTCTTGTCACTGAGGTGTAAGCAGGCTGTGTATGCCTGCCCCTCCCCACCAGGCCAGCCAAACTTCAGGGGCCTTCACCCGGTTAGTGCTTGCTAGGCACAGGGAATCGATTTGGGTCAGCTCATTGGGTGCCAGTCAGGGGCGCAGCCCAGTCCAAGAAAACCCCATGAATCTGCTCTGAGGAGGGAGGAATCAGCTGAAGTCACTGTTGCTCCCAGTTCAGGCTCCTCTTGCCTGATTCCAACATGTCACCCATTTGGTCATGCCCTTCCCATGGGGGGGTGGTCTCATTCCCAGCAATGACTGTGGATTAATGATGGTCCCTTTGCTGTCTTCTGCTCTCTCTGTTGGGCTCACCAACCCCTGACTTCAGCACTGCTGTGGTTCCTGTGAGTGGCAGTGGGAACAAGTTTGAGTGGCTCTGCCGGCTAGCGAGGATTCAGGCTGTTGTAAACTTGGTGGGTCACCATGAACGAAAACACTGTGTACCATAATTTTTAGCTGTTTCAGTTGTAGCCCTGATATATTTGATGAGCTTTTTTATGTTTTAATTTCTTCCTGTGTCAAGAAGATCCATCTCCCTCTATCTAGGTCTCTCCAGGGTGTTTTATTTTGGCATATGAGTTGTTTCTCCTGGGAGGTTTTGTATTTTGTTGCTCACTGATCAGCCATCTTGACTTCTTCCAATACTTTTAATTTTAACCATCCAAGTGAATTTTTATAGCTGTATCTCATTGATTTATGATTATTTCCTTAACTGTGTATGCTGTTGTATTAGTTAGTTTTTCTGTTGGAGGGACAGAATACGTAGCATGTGCAATTTCTAGGAGAAAAGATTTATTGGGCTCACGTTTTCAAAGCTTGCAGTTTCCATAGTCAGCTGTTTCCAAGGCTCACACATCATGGCAGAGGAGCATGACAAAGGAAAACTCTTCACCTCACAGAGCCTTGACGTAGAGAGAGAGAGAGAGAAGAAGGAGAGACAGAGACAGGAAGGAGTGGGGACAAGAGTGCACCCTTTCAGGCCTTGTTTTCAGTGACTTGCTCCAACTGGGTCACAGCTCCTAATCGCACATTCAAGTATGGACTCCCCAGCATAGCGCTACCCCATCACCTGCTAAAATACCTCTGAACACATGCGCCTTGTGGGAGATAGTTTAGATCACACCATAATAGTTGTTTAAAGAAAGCCTTTTAATGCTTATTTATTGATTATATATACTTTTTAGTGATGGATCTATTCAAATCATTTGTCCTCACCCCCTCCACTTTTTTTGGTAGGGTATTTGTTTTCTTAATAGCCTTGAGAGTTCTTTCTAGATTCTGAGCACACTTCTATATTAGATATATGATTTGTAAATGTTTTTCCTACACTATGGGTTACCTTTGTCTTCATTTTCCCTAGCATTGTTTTTGAAGAGCATGTAATAGAAGTCCAAGTGCCCTGTACCCTTGATTTCAGTCTGGAACCACCATGAAAGGACATCTTGGGTCTAGAACTCTCCATGGGATGAATAGCTTTTGAAAATATATTGTGGGTAAATTTTTCCCTGCACTCGATCAGCCTGCTTATATTCTGTCTCTCCACAACTCTTATTCCAGAGGGTTCTTCACCATAGCCTTTTCCATGTGAGCCTTTACCTTGGATAATTCCCAGGAACCAAACTCAAAAATAAACCCATGCCTAGTTTTGCTTGCTTCAAATCCTTTGCATGCTTATCATACTCTCAGCACTCACAAAAATGCCCCAAATAGCTCATCTATTTGTTCCTAGTAACTATTTCTAGAAATAAACTCTAATTTGAATGTTCTTCACTGTCTACTCTCTCATTTCCTTAAAGAAGCTGTATATTACTATTTCAGAAAGATCTACTGAACCATGCACCTCAGTTTGTCTCCCACATGCTCCAGCTGTGATCTGACCCCGATTCCATCTCTTCCCTACTACCTTCAGCCACTCTCTCCTGCCCTGTGAGTTCAGCTACTCAGATATTCAGTGGGAGGAATTGCCTTATATTGAGATAGTACAGGTGACAGATTGACTTTGATCTGTAAGTGATTCAATCTGAATTTTGTGGCAGCTTATTAATTTACAAATAGCAGCTGTCTTTGGGTGGAGCACACAGTGGAGGCTGTCTGGATCTATATTGGCAAAATACTTCACTAAGACAGAAAAGCATCCACTGGGAATGTTAAGGAATAAGGGTAGAGGAGTTTGATGGAAATCAAAGGAATGTTCTTCCAAGTCACCCCTTGACATTGGTATTCATTGAATGACTTGTCTATGTTTTAATATTAGTTGGAGGCTTGTTTGGTATCTTGTTATAACCCCTCATTTGGTTTAAATCTGATTTCTCTCTTTTATGAATTCCTTTCCCCACCTTTGGTTTTTCTCATTCAAGTGTTTGGATAGTAAATTTACCTTTACACATGTTTGTGCTCCCAGCCATACATATCAATTTGTAGAAAGCAAAACAGAGAATAGTTTAGCATTAGTGAAATGTCAGGAAAATGCCCAGAAGGCACTAATGCAATACCTGAGTTTCAAATCTGAGAATGGAATTAGGCTGCTAAATCAGTTTTCTTGCCTGTGTTGTGGACCATGGGGATATGTCCCAGTTCTTTAAAAAAACGGCATCTTCATCTCATTGAGTAGAACTCACAGCTGTGTGTTGGGAATCTGTGGGAAACATTTGGATTTGAAACTAATTGAATCTGCATTGAAATGGCCTTTCTCTTTATTAAGTATCTGATTTGCTCTAAATCTTTTTTTTTTAGCTTGCTTGCATTATTCTTTTTTAGCTACATAAATAGGCTATTCTCCACAGTTAAAAGATAAGGAAGAAAGAAGAACAAACTGGGACTGAGACATATTTTTTAGATCCTGGGGATAGTTTTCCCTTTGTGTGTGTGTGTTGAGGAAAGAACCTACCTCCTCTGGTGTAGAGGGGAGGACAGCCAGGCTGTCAATGCAAGGGGCTTTTACATCTCGAACACCACAGCTGAAACTAAGACATCTTTTCCATTTCAAAAGGAAGGATAACATACATCTGGGCCCGTGATTATTATTCATGCCCATACTGTAAAGCTCTGATGCTGATTGTAGGCTGAATTTGCCCATAACCACATTTATTTTCCAGGGCTTGACAGATGTGGTTTTTCAACTGTCTCCTTATTAACATGCTGCTGGCCCCTTCTATGAGCTTCCACTGCACCTCCTGTGATAGGGACTGTTTTGTGTATATAGGTACCATGGCCTTCAGAGATTAAGGATGCACTGTGAATAGAAACAAACCAATGGATTTATCAGCAACTGTATAAATTCCACTCATCTTGTGGAAAATAACTGCAGGACCTCCCCTGGGAAAGTAAGGTTTTTCTTTAGAAATTGTGGGTTAAAAACTTATGTTTACAACTCTGCCTATTTCTCCCTTCCAACCCCCTTATCTCTTCTATTTTTTATTTATAATTGCTTTCAGAGCCAGAAAAATAGTGAAGAGGTTAGTTTTTTTAATATGCTATAGGAAAAAAGTGAGTTTTTCCTTTATAGGTTTACTGAAATTTTTCTAGTAAAATTAGGAAAAGTATTAGTGGATGAAAGATACTCTTTTCATCAGTATCCTTCAAATTCTTATTTTTATGTAAATCTTAGAAACTGGAGATGCAAAAGATTGTAAAAATTATTAAAATCTATTCACTGAAGTGCTTGGTAAGAAAATTATATAATTTTTGAAAAATGTAGAGAGGCCACACTGACTCCATTTTTTCCTGGACACATCTGATGGACAGTGTTAGGAGAAAAGTGCAGGCCTGGAAACATCACCCCCACCCCAAGGTAAAAACATGAGGTCCTGTAAGGTCAAGAAGTAAACAAGTTATATAATCCGAGCATGCGCAATTTGAGTTTTTTTTGTTCTTTATCCCAATAAACGGCTACTTGCTTAGGCGGGCCTGGCTGTAGCCATTGTCTCAGCCTTTAGTGTGTGTGACCCTTTATTTTCCCTTTGCTTGCAGAACCCCAGCAGAAAAATTCTTTCATTCACCTACAACGCAAATTTATAGGTGATAGAAAAACCTGGGTTGGTGCAAACAGTTCTAAAGGAGGAAATCCTAAGTCTGATATATCTTTAAACACTGAAAAGTATACATTCTGGATTTAAAGGAAAGAAATCCTTTTTTCTACCTCCAAGATGACTTTGCTGGAAGGTAATCAACTACTGTTGACTTTATTTTGAATTTCTGCCCACTGAGCTTTTTTGAGGACAAAGAACATCTCTTGTTGAGTGCAGTACAGGTAAAGGTAAATAGGTCTGGGTACTTGGACTCTCCCTGGAACATCTCAGGTATAAATTACTTTTTTCTTTGCAAAACTGACTTTACTCCAGGGGAATGAACTAGGGCTACTGCAGTGTTATGTGTAAGCAGGAGGAAAATTGTCCCTCCTCGATGCATATGTACCAAAACCCTGTAGCTGCTCAGGAGTACCGTTTAGGAAATCTCAAGGAGCTAGAGCCATATTGTTTGTAGCAATATCCTGGAAGACGGTGGAGTTACAGACTAGCATCTGAGACAGATTATAATTGTGCATCTCTTAGCCATTTTCCTCATTCCCAGAACACAATGTCCAATGTCTGCAAGTTAAAGCAGGAGAGATTTGTGTTGGGCCATAGCCTGCCATCTCCAGGGAAGAAACCACATGGTGCAAGGACTTGCCTCCCAGGAATGTGCTATTGTCAAGGTGGTTGGGGAAGCAGAGAGTCAGTGGAGGAGCTGGGGAGGGAGATGCCTACTGCCTGTATCAGTGACTGCACCTCATCTAACCAAGCCCCACCTAATCACAGCACATCAGTATGAACCCATCAGTGGCCCTCAGGGGCTGGTCACCTTCCATATGTGTGAGACACTGGGGGGACATTTCACATCCAAACCACAACACATCCAAACCTCTTCGCATAGGCATGGTAGGTTTATCTGTGTAGCTCTGTGTGATGTTAACAGATCAATTTCAGCATTTTGAAATAATTCTGTATCTAATGCATGCGTATCACTTTAAAATCTGGAGGTTTATCCTTTAAGTGACTTATAATAGCATTTTAATTGCAACGTTGAAAATTTAAAAATCATTTTTGGTGGTATCTAGACTTATCCACTGCAACTTGAGTGAGTCAGTGTTTTTTTTTGGAGTTAAGTGCACTACATCTTCAGACAGAGGATTCCAGAATACTTGAGGGAGGGGATGGGGAGAGAAAGAATACGACAGGGCACTCCAAAAGTGGGACTAGAAGAGAGACTCTCTTCCTTTGGTCATGAGTCATAACTATGGTAAGAAAAAGCTGAATTTTTGGAAAATTGAAAGTAGGATTATTGAATTTTTGTGTTATTAAACTGGCATCTAGAATTTGGATGACACAACCCACATACACACAGTGACTTTGTGGGTCTGTTAGTCTAATTCTTATAAAACACAACTTTTACTCTTTGTTTGTAAGGTAAGAATATTATTCACAGCATCTTAGGTTTGGTGTCTAGTTTTCTCTCTGCCTCAGGAGTTTCTCAGGTCAGAGAAGTCCCTCCAACTCCAAGGTCCTGGACTCCTTTGTCATGGAATGCTCTGAGGACAAAGCTGGACCACTGCACTGAGGACTGTGATGCTGCAGCATGAGACCCTATGATGCTTCCAGGGATGCTAGTGACAGTTAATAGGCTTGTAAACAAACTCTTCTGAAGTGAAGAAGTTGAACTGTGTATAGGTAGGAATTGTTTGAATAATGGACTTGAGACAGTGTTTTGTGTCTGTTTCTTTGGAAGGTGTAATTACCATTCAAGTTGAGTTCCTGCAGGAATCATTTAAATGTATATTTTGAATTAGGTTGGATGTAAAAGCATGGATTTTACATGTGTGAAGTTGCTTGGTTCTGAGTGTCTTGCGACAGTGGAAAGTCACAAGCTTATCTCCACCATTAAGGCACCAAATTGCCGCCTCTTTCCCCTCTTTCTGCCCTGGAGGGTTGCAGAATCACTTTGAGCCAGCCCTGTGGCATGGCTGGTGCCTGTGTTTTAAGAAGAGTCCTCTGCTCGGGGCTTGGAATGTCCTGTACCAGTTGAAGAACCAGCTTAATGAACCAACTTAACGAACCTACCATCTGGTGGTCAAATCATTGCATTGCTTGGGTTTCTCTTCTCTTGGTGGGAACTTCAGTGGAGATTTAAGGATGGTGGTACCGAAACTGGAGAGACAGGATGCCACTGAGACACTGGCGCCAGCTAACACAGTGTTACATGGAGTTGCTAAACAATCCAAGGACCTGGTGACAGGGAAGAAGCCAAGAAAGTTGATGGCTATGAATTTAGTTTGAGGCCAGTCCTATATACCAATAGACAAGAGTTAGTTTTCATGATTCTTTCAGAATTCCTTTTCCGTGCAATACAATTTTATGATTATATAACACACATCATTTGGAAATCTCAAAAGATGTTATAAGCAATAGCAGCATTTGATGGCTGAAGGATCTTCAGACATAGTTATGCAGTTTAATGACCCACAGTTTTATGATTTGTACATATAGGGAAGAAGTTCCAAAAGGTTAAGTTAATTGCTATAGTCTTGTAGCAAGTCACTAGAGAAGTCAGAAGTAAGGTAGCTACCATGAATGGATATTGACTATTACTTTTTTTTCTTTTTTTTTTTAGAAATATAAATGAAAGAATTTTATGTCACTGAAGTTTAATCATCTGCAGAAAATAACTTTTAATGTGTTATTTGGAATGAAGCTCAGAGAATATCTGTCTTCTCTACCTTATCATGAAGCCCAGAGGCCCATTTGTAGCACAGAAGCCAGTAGAGGATTTTTATTATTTTGCTGATATGAATTTTAGGATCTGCAACTTCTATGGCAAAAATGATGTGCTTATTATATAATAGCACACAAAAATTTATCAACAATTAAAATGAAAAAAGAAGTGTGTTAGTAACGTTTCTGTTACTGTGATTAAGTACATGAGGAAAACAACTTAAAGGAAGAAAGGTTGTTTGGATCATTCACTGAGAGTTTCCGGCCCATGGTCAGCTGGTTCCATTGTCTTTAGGCCTGTGGTGAAGGAGAATCACCTCCTGGCGACCAAGAAGGAGAAAAGAGGAGAGAAAGAGACATAGAGAAGGAGCCAAGGGTAAGACAGTGCCAAGTACAAGCCCTCATAACCCATCCCTGCAGTGGGGCCCCTGACTTTTCAATAATACCATAAAATCATTCATCCATCAGTAGACTGATCCAGTCAAAGCTTCCAAATGCCCCACTTCAGAATGTGATCCTTTTGGGTGATGTTTTTGAGATACACCAAAAGTTTATCCAAAGTAAAGTTTATTAAACTTATGTGTCATGATTAGCTGCCTGGTGAAGTATATCAATACATTCTCAGAATGGTGATTTTTAAAGTACAACATAAAACCAAAAGGATTCTAAAACATATGACGGTGAGATAATTATACAAATAATTTAAAACATCTTAGGATGGCAATATGTGTGCCTATTACTTATGCATTACCTAATAACAATGGAATCTAATCTAATTATCATAATAAACCCAAAATAATGATGGACACTTTTTAAAAAAGATATGTTTAATAACTGCAAAGAGAAACAAAATATCTACGCATCCTATCTGTGATGAAACTACAGGTCCTGCTGATACTACTGAGTTTTTTCTGCATTTATGTTTGAATAAAATACTAAATTTCAGTTACATTTTAGTGGACATAAACAGTGGAGTTTTTTTGTCAGGTAAACCTTAGGGATCCTTTGAATTCTGAATTGCTGAATTCTTCTCTGTTAGTTCAAGATTAGGAACTCCTTTGTTGGGTTTCCAAATCATTTTTCCACTACTTGCTTCTCCATGGTGGCATTCCATGAAAGGTTTCTGAAAGGACGCCGACTGGTGGCTTAGTTGGAAGAGATTTGAAAGCAGTTAGCAGAGGATGGCAGTAATGACACAGTCAGGGTAAATTCTAGATGAACTGAGGAGGTGATAAACTTTTTCTTCTCCAAATCGGATGCTCTGTGTTTCTGAGTGATATGAACCATTCGGTTGGATAGGATTCAATTCAACTAGATGTAATGGTCAGTGACAGTGTACTTTTTCACGTGTACCTTGCAAGGAGATGACACTACTTAAACCAAAGGGATCCAGTGCTAGCCACGGACTTTTGGGCTTTGGTGCTTGAGTAGATGGGCAAAGGCATGGTCTTGTCTGTTGTAGATACCTTTCAATTGCCTTACTGACAGGCTGTTTCTCTTTTCGATCATTTGGCAAACAGGGGCAGTTGTTCTTTTTCAGTTTGCTCTTGATTCTACTTATTCTGGCAGTAACATTTCCCTAGCGGCAAGCAAACACTCCTTCAAGTTGAACATCTCATTTACAGAGCTGTCATTTGAGGTGATAGTCATTTGTATTTTACAGAGACACGATTTTACTCATATGAATGAACAGATGGGTTAGTAAAGCTGTCTGAAGTTGTAAAGTGGTTCACAAGCTCTTTCAAGGTGTCGTGGTGCTGTGTATTGAACTACACAATCGTCTATTAGATTTTAAGCACCTTAATTTTAAGCACCTTAAACATCGGGACTAAGTCTGACCTAAAACAGGCCCATGCAACACGGACCAGAGGGGAGGTAAAGATGGCTCAGCATGGGCTGCTATCAGGAAGTCATTAAAGTTTGTAGAGAAAATATTTAAGCTATGCTATGTCAGTTGCTTAAAAAGAACCAAAATAGATTTGCTATTTTATTCTAAAGATGTATTTTCTTTATTTTTGAACTTCTCTGGCTATAAAATGGCTTCAGCATCTTGAAAAAAATAATCTCGCAAAGGCAAGGATACTTTGAAAAGAATCAACACTGCCTTGGGAGAAGGGACTCATCTTTGCTATGTTGTTTGTGTTCCTATGTGCTTTAGTTTTTGTAGCAAGCTTAGTTTATTTTTTAATACTTCGCCATGGTGGTGATATTTTATACATATAGGATATTATACAGAAAATTACATATAGTTTATATACATACATATATCGCATTATATATCATTCTTATGCATTTGTATACAAACATTTCATATATATGACATATTTAATTTTCACACTAGAGATTGAAACCAGGGCCTTATGTGTGCTAGGCACATTTTTTTTTTTTTTTTTTTTTTTGTCTTTTTGAGACAGGGTCTCGCTATGCAGTTCAGGCTGGCCTTGAGCTCACTTTGTAGCCCGGGCTGGTGTCAAACTCACAATGATCCTCCTGCCTCAGCTTCCCAAGTGCTGGGATTACAGGCGTAAGCCACCACACCCGGCTGCTAGGCACATACACTATCACTGATTTACATTCCTACCTTGTTTAATTTTATATTTTAGAAGCAGGGACTCACTAGTTTCTCAGGCTGGTCTTGAACTACAGTCTTCCTGCTTGAATCTCCTGTGTTTTGAAGCCACATAAAAAGGGAAGTTGGGGAAGATGGGGGTGGAGTGGGGTGGGGGTGGACGCCTGAGTGGTGGGAGTTAGGGGAGGGGCCGTGTGGTTACCTGGTTTCCACTAAACTCAGTTGTTGGAGGGCACTGGGCATTAGCATTGATGCTTGATAGTATTAGGCAACAGGTTTCAGCTCTGGCTGCAAATTAGAATGAACTGTTGAGTTTTTAAATATACCTCTGGGCGGGGTCCTGTCCCTGGTATGTATTAAAAGTATTCCAGGTGATTCTAACGCGCAGGTAGCACTGAAATTTAATGGTAGAAGCGATGCGAATATCAGCTCCCGTCTGCCTCCCCACAGTCAGGAGGAAACCCTAATATCCTGGAGGTTATATTACATTGCTGCCACTAGATGGCGCATTTAATTCTCTGGAGGGAGGAGACTGCTTATTGGGGATTTGGGGTTTCCCAGCCTACCTGGGGCACCCAGTTGAGGAAGCTAACCCACACTTTAGCTCAGAAGGTGCAGCTGTTTTGCCTGACAAGCTGATAGAGACCTTAAGTAAGCTTTCTAGTACCTGAAGGGAGTTGAATCCCATGCATTAGTATTAGCTTACATTTTTCTTCACCTAGCAGGTGAGTTTTCCTTTTCTCGGCTCTGACTTTCTCTTTTTCTTCATTGGTGGCCTCTCTTTTGCTTTTTCTCTCCCCTGTTGGCTTTGGTGTCTAAGCACTATTCATCCTCTGGTAATAATAAACTAATGGTGGGTTAAATTTTACTTTGCAATTTCCATGATTGGTAAAAATGTAAGGAATCTGAACATGATTTCCCGACGACATCCTTAGAATGGTGTTTCAGGTTATGACAGGAATGGTTTCATTCAGGAGGCTCCCTCTGAAACCTTATGTTTGTTCTTAGGAGCTGAAGCAACACCTGCTACATGCAGGAAGAAAGAAAGAATTTTATGCTTAATCCAGGAAAAACCTTCAAAATCCTTTCCTCTTTGTTCTACAATTAGGATGAGGGCCAGGGCTTAGGATGCACACATAAGTAGGGGTTTCCACAATAATAGGGTGTGCTTCCCTGCTCCTTTTCTTCGAATGATCTCAGAGCACATTTGCTGCTTTATTCTGTAAAGCTGCCTCTTTTCCTGGATTGTCAAAATAGGAAGATGCGATGGATTTGTTGTTTGCGAAGAGACTGCTTTCCTTCCCTGGCTTTGTTCCAGTCCAGTTGCTTGGGGCTCAGAGACACATGCCCTCAATGCCAGGATTTACCACTGTGTTTTCTTCTTCCCCAAGTCACACACACTTGTGGGTCAGTGCCTGCGACAGGGAGCAAAACAGAGTGTGTGTCCACCCATAAAGATCTCGTTTGCTTCTCTCTGGTTTCCATCTGGCAGCATCAGTTCCCAATCTTCATTAGAAAACAAAACAAAACCAACCAAGCAGAAAACTCCAAACTATGCAGAAAAAGGGAAAAGTCTATTTTGCATTAATAACTAATGCTTATTTAATGCTTAGTGTATCCAAGTGGTTCCTGTATGTATTGCTTTAAGCACTTGATATGTGTCATGTCATTTAATCCTCACATCGGTGTCACAAGTTAGGTCATGTCATTACCTGCATTTTACAGATGAGAAAACTGAGTGAAAACGGGGTTAGGTAAATAGGATTAAGTAGCCAAGCCAAACCTCTGAGTCCAAACAGTCAGATGCAATACAATTTAACCCTAGGAGCAAATACATTCGACTTTTCTATTTCAGTCCTCTAAGTTAGTCTCACTGTGAACAGTACTGTACTCAGCAGTTAAAAGTTTGGCTGTATCAAAGATTAATGTACTTTATTGGTGCATAATCTTCAAAGAGAGTCTTAAGGTCTCCAAACCAGAGTGTTAGCACATGTCTGGGTCAGAAGTCCAGGGTGCATGCCTGTGTACAGCTTCTTATAACGTACAAGTTTCCATTTGTTGCAGATAAGATGGGTAAGTCAACATCAGCTCCATTCATAAATTCGGTCTGGGTCAGATTCATTTCATAGATAGCCACCAAGAGAGATGTGAGCTGCAGTTGTTCGTGGCCTTGAACTGCTCCACCTTGAGTCTTAGGAAATCAATGAGGCTTTGTTCAGCAGTGACTGCCTGAAAGGACCATAAATCAGGAGCTTCCATAGGAACCTTTTCTTGTCAAGGAAATGGCCAAGAAAAATGAGAGCAGTTATTCCATTTGTGCAGTTTAGCCTTTTTCCTTCCTCGATGTTTCTTCAGATTTGCTTCCTTTCTCTCCCCTTTTTGCATCTAATAGGAATAGATGGCCTTTGAGTTTCTTCCAGAGTAATATGTGCTACGAAACAGCACAACTCATTTTAATAATTTTATTTATAGAAATCCACCCTTTTGGCTATGCTGTATGTCAAACAAGCCAACCAAGCACTCATCTAAAATGACACTTTTGCATTTTGGTAACTGTAAACCACACTTTATAATTTCAGATTATTGTGTGTCACCACCGGGAGGCTATGTGCGTTATCTGCGTGCCTGAGGTCTGTTCATTTGCCTGAATAACTCCTGGGCGACAGGCTTTTGATGGTGATATTGTGGCCATTGCCACTGGTTCCCTGTACTCATGAGGTCCTGATGCTTCAGTATGCTGTGATCTGTGTGTCTTACAAGTAATTTGTCATTGGAGCTAAGGTACCAGAGATTGTGAATGATGTTCAGGTTTATAAGTCATATTGGCTTTCCTGTCACCCCTGTGAAGGTGATATTACTGTCACTTACTGTTTAGTGGAGGAATAGCACTTATCTATCCTCGGTACATATGCCAAATACTAATTTCTCTTCAGAATTTATTTATGCTAAATATGAATTATTATCCAACATGGGCTCTCCTTCCTTTTTTGGTAATAAAATACACCATGATAGTCATCTAAGTAGAAGATTGGAAGAAAGACTGTTTCCCAACCACTCTTGCAGATCAGGCTGGCTGGGGACCAAGTTCTGACCAATAACTGTGAAGGCAGAAATGATGTGAAATTTATAGGAAGTTGCTCTACCGAGGAGTCTGTGTTTTTCCTTTTTATATTTTCTTGATGACTGGAACATGGATATGATGGCTGATGCTCCAGCATCCCTTTTGCACCATAAGATAAATTTGGGAAATGAACCTAAAGGAGATTTTTACATTGGTACTGTCAAGTTTTGTACCAGCTTAAATTCTGGACTTAACAGAAACAATTAGAACTAAGTTTCCATCGTTCTTAAATTTCTGCTGTTTCTTTTGAACCTAATTCTCATTATTACAAGATTCAAACAAAATAAAAGCCGAAGCCCAGTGTGGTGATTACAGACCTGTAATCCCAGCTTCCTGGGAGGCTCAGGTAGGAGGATCACAAGTTTGAGGACAGCTTGAGCAATGTAGTGAAACCCTATCTCAAAATACAACTCTGTGCTGTGGTGTTTAGCATTTCACTGACTTTGCAAGCCTAATGCTGGCAATCTGATCATCTATTTAGGGATAACAATATGCAATATAGCAGATGAGGGATCTCCAGAAGGTGGTGGCCATTCTTAATTCCCTATCATCCTGTTTTGAAGTCCTGTATCATCTTCATTGTTTTGTTGGATTGGGTTTTATTCTGTTTTGTCTTGTTTGATTTTCTTATATCTGATGGCATGGGCAGCTATTTCAAAGATAACAAGATGTTATCCATCTTGTCTTAGCCATCTTGGATTTACTATCATCTTGTTTTGAAGTCCTGTATCACTTACACTGTTTTGTTTTGATTGGCTTTATTTTGATTGGTTTTATTTAAAATAAAAAAGAAGAACCGAAACAAGAGGGTTGGGGTATAGCTCAATAGTACAGCAATTGTGCAGCATGTGCAGTGCTCCAGGTCCAATCCCCAGGGGAGAAGAGGTGGAGAACTAACACACAGTTCCACGATCCCTACGCCCCAGACCAAACTTTCTGAACCTTCTCACGCGAGTGACTCATGGGAACGTCCGGTATAAACTGGCTAAATTCAACTCATTACTTCACCTCTAAATTTGCTCCTGTTCTACTTGCCTTTCTATTAACCTCCAATCTAAAATTTCATGCTTTAAAAAAATACTTTCCCTGCCAACTATTCCCCCTGTCCCTCGCTGACCCTTACTTGTGCTGCTGCTGCGGCTTGTGGTTTGTTCTTGAGGGCCATGTGATGGGAGCTCGCTGTCCAGCATGGTGGTGGGAGTTTGGAAGGATGGATCTGGCGAAGGTGCTCAGGTCACACTCAGGTGCCGCTCCTGGGGGACAGGCTGGTTTCTGGGAAAGTGTTCTTGCAAGAGTAAGCCAGGATCTCTGGCTTCCTGTCTTGCCATGGGGTCCTTCGTTCCACATGTATACCTGTCACTTGTTGTTGGCCTTTCCCTGGAGCCTGTGTTATGCTATTTGCTTCTTAAGCCTCCAAAAGTCTAAGCTAAATAAACTTCTTTAGTTTATAAAGTTACCTGACCTCGGGTATTTTCAGCACTGAAGAGCTGACTAATCCAGTCACTACTGATGAATTTGAATTCATAGAATTTATGAAAGTTAAATCATGCAGTATGGATTGATTACTTTTGTCTAGCTTCTTTCATCAGGCATAATTTTTGGGAGATTCATCTATATTTCTGTGTTTAGCAACTAATAGTACAGTTCTTCTTTGGTAAGTTGTGTCCTGATGTGTGGTTTTGAACCACTCTTTTGTATGATTGTGAGGGTATTTGAATTGTTTTAGGTTTTAGCTATTAAAAATAAACCTGATGATACTGGTTTTCAAGTCTTCCCAGGGACATATGCTTTCATTTCTGTTGGGTAAAAATCAAGGGCTGGATTGGGTGGGTTACATGATAAATGTCTTGTGAAACTTTCAAACTTTTTACCAAAGTGGTTGCAAAATTTTATCTTTCAAATAGCAATATATGAATTCCATTCTGTTATGGATTAAAAACTGGTGGTAAACTTAATGCCAGCTGGATTACATCACCATGGTGCTGAGTGTAGATGTTTTACCTGAGGAAAGTTCCCAGCATAAATAGAGACGTGGAGAACGAGAAGCTACGTGTTAGTGCATTGAGGCATTGAGGCATGCTGAGGCTTTGAAGCATTGTGAGTTCGCCTACGAGTTGCTGTTTGAGCCGTTGGTTCTCCTGGAGAAGCTCTGGTCCTCACATCGAGCATTGCTTCCTGGCTCTGGAGAAGAAGATGTGTGCTGCTTGGTCTCCAGGATGAACTCGTCACGCTGGCTTCCTGGCATGTACGCGACTGTGCTTATTGTCGGAGGAGCTCGGGGCCTCCATGTTGCTGAGGATGGCTGTGGTGCTCTTCAGGACAGTCCTGGTCTTTGTTGTGAGTGTAACTTCTGGGCTCCAGCGTAGAACCCTCACCCTACTCACAGCTCCTTCACCCTGCTGGCATAGACTTTCTGGCTTCCACCGCTGACCTTTGGGCCTTCCCAGCACAGATCCGTAAAAGAGACTGGCGTGAGCCCTTCTTGTGGGCTCTAGACCTCCAGTTGGACTTGTAGGAGTCATTGTCATGGGCTCTGGGTTTTCATCTGGACTCATGTGGGACACTGCTGTGGGATTCAGGCCCTTGGCTAAATATTCTATGTCTTTAGTGTTGTGGATAGATTCCCTGCATTTTCTTGTGTCAACCTTCGGTGACCATCATAAAATAATATTATAAACTCCATGTCCTGATTCTAATTACTCTCTGCACAACCCCTGACTACAACACATTCTTTCCAGAACCTCACTAATATTTGATATTGACAGTTATTTTTAATTTTAGCCATTCTTATGGAGAGGTAGTTTAGCATCTCATTGTAGTCGTAACTTGCATTTCCCTGACAACTGAGTTTTTGGAAATTTTTTACTGTAGAATTATAGACTGACAGATTTGTTTTTCTCAGTCATTTAAATATGGTCTTCTCCAGTATAGTTTTTCAGGAGAAGTATGTTGTCATCATTTTCTGCCTTCCTTTCTACAAAATGTCTCCTTTTTTGGTATGTTTTAAAGAATTTTTTCTCTTCATCAGTGGTTTGGAACAAGTTGGTTATAGTCTTTTGGTGTGGGTTTCTTTATGTGTATTGTGCTTGAAGACTGCTATATTTTAACTAGACGTTTTTCTTAAATTCAGAAAATTTCTACAGCTACTTTTTGCATATTTTTGTCCCTTGTAATCTTTGTTTGGGGCCTCCAAGTACTATACATTAAATGACTTAAAAATTCCAGCAACTCACTGATGCCTTTTTCATTTTTTAAAAAATTCTTTTTTCTCATTATGTTTCATTTTTATAGAGTTTTCATTGCTATGTCATCGAGTTCGTTGATATTTTATTCTCCTAATGTCTGATGTTAATTTCATCCTGTAGCTTTTCCATAGCAGACATTACAGGTTTCATTTCCATAAATTCAATGTCTGTCTCTTTTTACAACTTTTATAACTTCTACTTAATTGTTTGAACATAGTAAGCAGAGTAATTGCTTCAATTTTCTTGTCTGCTAATTTGGATGTGTTACTAATGAGTCGATTTTGATTGACTGATCGATTTTTTTTCCATATTATGAGTCAGATTTTCCTGTTTCTCTGCAGGCTTGACAGTTTCTAATTGTATGTTAGATATTATGATTTATTTGGTTCTAGAGATTTTTATGTTTATATAAATACTCCTGAGCTTTGTTCTAGAACACAGCTAAGTTACTTGATGACAGTTTTATCCTTTTGGGTCTTGCTCTTGTGATTTGTCAGGGGGCGCCATACTCCTGTTTAGTTTAGGGCAGGCTATTCCCCCCTGCTGAAGCAAGATTCCTTTAACTTTGCACACTATCCTGGAGAGTTTAAGTGTCGGTGTTCCCTCTAACCCTTCAGGTATTCCCTGCAGAGCTGAGTGGAGGATGACAGTGTGGATCTCCAAGTTCTCTCTATGCAGTTCACTGTGCTACGATGCTCTACTAAGGACTCTGGCTGCCTGCGTTCCCTGGGTTCTTGGCTTCATGTGTGAAACTCAAGGAGTCCACTGGACTCTGCCTCAGAAACCTCTCTCTTAGCTAAGGCCTGAGAAGTCATCAAGACACTAAGATGTGACAGCCACAGCCTACATTTATATCCAGTCTATGGTGCTTATAATTGGCTGTCTGCTTTCCTGAGTCTTGAAAAGCAGTTGTGATATATATGAATATATATAATGTATATAATATAATTTAAACTACTGTGTTTCATGTAGAAAGGTGTATCAAGTCCCTTTTATACTACCATAGACAAAATGGAAGTCCTACCCTTTGTTTAAAGAGCTTTATTGCACTGTAATTTATGAACTATATTATTACTCAGTTAGATGTACAACCTAGCTACTTTCAGTAATTCTCAGAGTTATAGGACCACTGCTATTATTTAGCTTTAAAGCATTTCCACCTATCCCGAGAGAACACATGGTCTTTTGTAATCAATTTTTGTTTCTACCTTCAGTCTAGCCAGTTACTAATTTATATTTTTCTCTGATAAAATAGACCTTTGTGGACATTTTATCTTACTGGAAGCAGACAACATGGGGCCTTCCACATCTGGCTGCTTTTAGTTTGGATAAGGTTTTAGGGTTCATGCATGTGATGGTAATTATCATTAGTTTGCTCTTTTTATGGCTCAACAGTATACCTTGATATGCATACACTACATTTTTTTATCCATTCCCTGACTGATGGATATTCGGATTGTTTCTACATTTGGGATATTATGAATAATGTTTCCATGGATATATGCATGCACATCTTTGTGAGAACATATTTTTCATCACATTTTTCTTGAGCAGATACTTAGGGTAGAAACAGTATAATAAATTTATGTTTACATTTTAAAGAAACTAGCAAAGTGATTTCAAAGCAATTACACTTGTTATAGTTTCACTAGCAATATATAAAGTCTTTGATTTCTCTGCATCTTCCTCAACTCTTATTATCTGCCTTTTTTATTTAATTTGCATTTTCTTAGTGACTACTCATGCTGAACATCTCTTCTTGTATTTATTAGCACTTTGTTTATCTTCTTTGGTGAAATAACTATACAAATATTTGTGTCAACTTCAGATTAGGTTATTTGCTTTATTATTTACTTGAAAGAATTCTTGACCTACCCTGGATTCAAATCTTTTCCCAATGATATGATTTGAAAATATTTTCTTGTTAATCTCTGTCTTACTTTTACTTTCTTAATAGTGTCTTGGAAGTGCAGATTTTTTAAATTTTATTTTTAGTGGTACTAAAAATTGAACCTGAAATGCATTACATACTGAAATAAATTCATAGCTCTTCCTTTAATTTTTATTTTGATGCAAGGTCTTGTTACATTTCCTTGGCAGGGCTTGAGCTTGTGATCTTCCTCACTCAGCCTCTTAGGGTGTTGGACTCACAGGCATGAGCCGCTAGACCAGGTTTTAAATTTTGATGAAGTATAATTCATCATTTTTGTGTTATTTTGGATCATATTTTGGAATAGTCAAGGCTGTTGCTGTTCTATTTTTATTTTTATTTGTTTGCTGCATGAACTAGCCAGAGAGGAATTTGCTGTGCACAACTAAGAAACCTGGTTGATACAATAATTATAAAAAAGAGACTAAAGGAATTATATTTTCATTCCAGAGAATCCTAAATGGGAATGAGATACTCTGAACGTGTAATAACTTCTAGTATTCTGAACTTAAATTTTTGTTGCTTTCCTTTTCTTCTGTCAACCAGAGAGGGTGCTATTGACTCAGGTTCCAAGGGTCTTTCCTATGTGGGTGACTGAAATACTTTCATGTAAAAAATCTCCAGAGATCACTTCTTGGGTTCAAGAATCTCATTACCATATTAGATAATTAGAAAGAATATATCATCATGTTGGTGAGGCCTCAGATAAAACAACTGCGCCCCTAAGTGAGTAACTCTTGTGCAAGTCTCATGATTTTTTTGCGATCTAGGATCTAATGAGAAGGTTATAGGGGACACCTTAAAGCAACCACAGGTTCTGAATAAATTCTGAGGAATAGAAAAAGACTAAACTGAAAAATGGGAGACCCGGGTAAAGTCCTGGCTCTGAGAGTAACTAGCTGTGACCTATTGAGCAACTCTTTCTTATCGGAGCTTCTGTTTTGTTACCTGTAAAGTAAGCATAAACTAGGTATCGTAGAGATTGAATATCAGTATAAAGAATGATCTGGAGACAGCTTCTTTTCTACCTGAAGCCAGCAGTATTTTAGGACAGAAGGTTGGATTGTATCCACTTTGGAAGAAGAGGACAAGGCGGCTCCTGTGGAGGTAAGCTGTGGACTACCTCTACACACTAGAGAGAAGGTTCATGTTGTCACTTGCACAGTGCTGGCGTTTTGTTTTAGGGTGTGTGTGTGTGTGTGTGTGTACTGAGTGTGCTTAAAAGTGAGTCAGATTCTTGTTCTTGTGACTACCAATGTTGACTTTTTGCCCTTTGCCGGAGCCAATGGCCCCATTGTGCAAATCAAATGTGTGCTTAGGGGCGGATCAAGGGCCAGTCGAACACTTGATTGTGCAGTAAATAAAGTCCACACTCTATGACAGTCAATATTTTTTTTTAACATTCCCTGAAGTTTTTGTGCACCATTTTAATGAGACAGCATATAAGAAGTGCCTACAACAGCAGTCAGAATGTAGGCACTCAATGAATACTATTTCTTTCCCTCCTCCCATCTTTCCCATGCCTGGCCGCTGCATGAATTCTCCTATTTATATTTCATAAATTTCAGGGCCTTTCTTAAAGTTCTCCATCCATTCAGGCTTTCGCTTAGAGCCTACTTCAGGCTTTGATTCTTTTCCAAATTTTTTCTTTCACTCAAAGTTTACTGAATCTATACACTTTTCCTTCTGGGATTCACCCTATATCTAAGTAGTAATCACACACAATTTATTTAGAGAAGAAGTAGTAAACTAATTTTTAGTAAAGGCTTATTTCATGATAGATATTATTCTAATGGTAAGGGTACAGTACAGGTACAGTTTTCTGTCTCCATGGAGCTTATATTCTAAACATTATAATGAAAAGTGTGGGCATGAGGAAGTAGCAGATATGCTATTTTTGCTGTTGCAGAATCTATATAACTGTTTCTTCATTTTCTTGTTTCTGAACCCTGACAGCTCTATAGGAAACTTGTCATCCTTATTTGATTGTAATTTTTCTGAGACTGCCCCTAAAGTTACTCTATATTTGTCCCTTAGGCAATGACACATGATCATACTCAACCAATCAGATGCTTTGTCAGGTGGAATAATAAAAAAAACTGAAAATGATTGGACCAAGTTCCTCTCAAAGCTTTGGTAAAAGGCCAATGATTTCTTTGACCTGGAACTTCAGAGCTTTGGTGGTTTATACAGGTTCCAAAGGCATTATGGTTTGCCTGTTCCTTTTGCAAAATACCTCTTTCATTGTTGTTTAAATTATTGAGTGTTGCTTTGTGTTGCTTAGAACCCAGTCACTGAAATATGCCAAATTTGATAAAGTGAAAAGTATCATATTTCTTTATTTCTAAGTTATTTGCTCAAGTTTAACTCTAAATTCTTGTCTATCACTTAGCTGGTAGGGATGAGGTAACTTTTTCTGGTAGGGATGAGGATCAAGGTGTTTTTGATCATCACCAATTTTCTATACAGGTCATTTTGTAAGTATCTACAGTTGCACATTTTATGTTACACCAAAGACAACAGCTGGTCAGCATTGAGTGAAGGTTCATTTTCCGCAGGTGCAGCACGCAAAACTTAGTAGATGTAAGCATATATCACTTCTCAGAATCTGTACTCTTCCACTAACTCCTATAGGGCAAAACCAATGGTTAACTTATCTGAGAGCTTCTACCAAGTTCTAGGAACAGAGGGCACACACTGCTCTCTTCTCTTCTTATTCACTTATATGTCTTCTCTAAATTACTCCAGATTCCCTCAGTAAATTCCAGGGAACAACTGATTTACCCATTCATTGGATGTGCATTTATTAGGCTTTTGGTCTGTTCCAAGTCTCTGTATTAGGTATTGAAGTGACAAAGAAGAATTTATTATGATTTCTTCCATAATATGACTCAGTTTTGATGGAGAAAGGGAAGGGTAAGTTATTTAGGATGGCTAAATAACCAAATAATCATGAGAATAATAAATGTTACAATAGAAGTGGAAAAATTGGCATACTGGGAATACAGAAGAAGATAGACTCTTGAGTCTATCTGGAGATGTTGTTTTGGGCCAGCTTACAGGAGAGCCCAGCTGGGCTGAG
Source organism: Hydrochoerus hydrochaeris (assembly GCA_004027455.1). NCBI lineage: Eukaryota > Metazoa > Chordata > Mammalia > Rodentia > Hydrochaeridae > Hydrochoerus > Hydrochoerus hydrochaeris. The sequence continues at coordinate 94,023 of PVLA01005234.1, read as the reverse complement.
TCTTAGTGAGCAAACAAAGAGTTTGCTTAAAATATGGGTGAGTTCAAGTAACACATTCTAACTGACGGGGAAAGAAAGAAAAAAAGGGGAAAGAAGAGGAGGGAGAAAAGGAAAAAAAAGGAAGAGGAAGAGGAAGATTAACAGAGAACAAAAGTTTGGGAAAGAGATTTTGAGTGGGAGAAAAGAATGGTTTGCACTAGAAAGTACAATAATCTCTCATGACATAGAGCTGAAGAGTTCACTGAGGGATGCCAACATCTGGAGGTAAAGGAAGGGTTTTACAATGAGTGTGTCCTGTGTGAAGATTGACACTCTACTCCTTTTGTGCTGTAAACTCAAGAAAGTGGCTTGACTGTTTCCTTAATTGCAAGGGTTGCATATTTCTATTTTCACATTGTTAAAGTAGGTTTATGAATAAAATTACCTTGAACAGAGCCTGCCACGTAGCAGAAATCAAGACACTTTTCATGTTCTCTCCTCCGCCAACCCTGGATACCACACCTTGATAACTATCACCAAAGCCATGAAGTTGAAAGTTCCTGATAAAAAGTACTTGGTGGATTCATCTGAGAAGGAGGACATTGAAGAGAAAGGGGTTAGCTGGGTTAAAGACAGATTTTGAAGCAGGGTAACAAGAATTGTACATAAAAATCACAAAAATTTAGACATTACTTAATTGCAAGCATAGTACTAAAATGAAAGCAGACACTAATGAGAACGATTATTACAGTTTGTCTCCTAATCAGTACTGTCATGTGTTTGTGATACTTCTATTTGGTAAAGATCAAAAGAGATGCTTTTCAATTTTTAGAGATTTGCAGACATAGTATAAGTGAATGTCCACTGGAATTTTTTCCTTAAAATTAAATCCTGGTATTTTTCAGTTACTTGACAGTCTTTCTGGCTTTTTTTCTGTGTTTTTCTACTTTCTTTTTTTTCCTTTAGGCAATCAGTATAAATAGCTTGGTGTAGTTTCTGATGATCGTAAAATCCTATCACAAAAGTAAATAACTACACTAAGTTGTTTCTTTTCCTTAGAATGGAATGAACCATGCACATGTCTTGAGAACTTTGCTTACATAAAAATATATCAGGGAGATCCAAGGAATTGTGGGGCTCCCATAGCTGGCACATTATACATATACTGAAAAATAGTCATAGGAGCCATGGATCTCTGTGGGCCCCTAGAGATCACTTTATCTCATGTTTCTCAGGGAGAAGTCTCCTCAGTTTAATTATTCTCCTAATAGGAAGGGATTTTGAACACAGGAAAAATGTTGAAAGTTCTATTAAATATTAATCTGGTACTGGTAGGGAAAATGGTTTGGACAGAGTAAATTTTTAAGAGGCCATCTCTCAAGTCTCAACTTTAGCGAAATTTTCTCACTTAAGTGTTCCATGACACTCCAGGTAGGATAAACTCCACTTTTATACATCCTAACATCACCCTGTACTGGTTGTTTTGGTCCATTCATTAACGTAACAATTATTTGTCATTGATAAAATTCATTGTTTTCTATTTTTATGATTCTGTTTCATTACCTAATATATGATTGACAGACTTTAAAAAGTTAAAATGTGAATGAACAAGAGATTTTTGTGGGGGATGGAAAGACCCACAGGTGTTGAAATTAGATGCAGTGGAGTGGGCATGGTAGGGGAGTTAATGACAAGAAGTTTATATCTGATAAATATTCAGCGTCTGGTGTTTTTCTTGTGAAATTGTTGCAGTTAGTGTATTTTCTGACATGTGTCCTAATTGCTTTCCCATCGATGGAGCAAACTATGGTAGTCAGCATGGCAATTAAAAGAGAGGTTAGTTCTGACTCGCAGTGTCAGTAGATTCAGTCCATGGTGAGCTCCAAGGCAGAAGTGGCATGGTAAGATGGTGATGTGTGGGAAAGCTGTCCACTACACAGGGGCCAGGAAGCAGAAAAAGGAAGGAGGACCCAGGTCAGAACAGACCCTTCCAAGTCACTTTCCCACTACCTGCTTCTTTGGCCAGGTCTACGTCTGCACGTGATGGGGGGGGGTACATTTTAGATCTAAACCATAGCACATATTTAGCTAAAATGTAGCTTTCATTGTTACTCTTAGGAATGATTAGACTTTCACAGTAATCAAATGTATAGGTTTAAAACAGAGGTTGTTTCTTTTAAGTGCTTACACCTTCAAAACAGGTCACTGTGGCACCTGTGTTACTGTATGGGGAGACTTAAAAGTAATATTCAATTTAATGGGTGCATAATTAACACTAAAAGAGGGTGATATCTTAAGGCATATTTTATCTAAGTTGCCATGGGATTAGATAATGCTGCAGCAAAAAAAAAAAAAAAAAAAGAAAGAAAAGAAAAGAAAGAAAAAAATTTTTTTGGTATCAGAAATTGAACCCAGGACCTTGTGCCTTCCAGGCAGGTGCTTTTGCTGCTGAGCTATATCCCTGGCCCAGAAAATCATTTTTAAGTGATCTAGTGAAAGCCTCTGTCATATACACAATACTATTTTAGTCTCCTGTGAAATATGTTTCAATATCAACTTCCATACCATAATGTTTTTGTCAAGAGCAACTGAATAAGCCTTAGTAAAATATTTTAGATCTGGGAGATATTACATCTCTTCTTACTATGTTTTAGTTCTGTTCAGTGGTGGCAAACCTTTACCACACGTGCCACAGTGAGCTATTTGCCATCATTGAGAGCTCTAAAAGGTTCGCCATCACTGATTTAATTTGTTTAATTCAATCTTATTTCCCTTTGTATTGGTTAAAGTTCTTGGTAAAATATTGGTCATTATAGTCCAGGCTGGCCTCAAACTTGCAGGGATCCTCAGCTTCCCAAGTTCTGGGGGGTTGTAGATGTGCTCCCCCATGCCTGGCCTAAATTCTTGAATTTGTAAGTAACAGAAATCAGTAATTTAAAAGGAGGTAAATTGTTAGAGATATACCAAAGTTGCCTCCAGAAGGGCAGGAGTGGTAATGTCTCTGATGACCCCCCAACGTGAATGGGAGGACCACGAAGCCACTCCGATGGTGTCCACGATGGTTTTTTTTTTGCTCATTCAGTTCCAAGTTCACGAGTGTGGGTGCGGCAGGTCACTGTCATCATTTTTACTGGAGTGTAACAAGAATCTGAAATGAGATGCAGTTTGTAATAGACACTGAGAGGAAACTATTTTTATCGAGTAATACCATTCTGCAAACTCTGATGTGGCCCCTGTTGAATAAAACTGGAAACTCTGGGGCGTGCATGAAAATCTCCGGTTTTTGATAGAGGAAAAGTGATGACAAAAGGGATAACTTGTCTGCAAGTTGGAAGATCATGGCCTTGGGGCTGAACCCTGGGGAACCAATTTCAGCCATGGCTCGCAAACACAGGGGAAAAAATGCATGGAGTCTGCAGAACAGATAATACTCTGTTCAGTTTGTGATTTTGAACACCACTTGGCTTCTAGCCGTCCTGCGGTTTCTATTTAGCATTGTGTAATGGTTTCTCAATTGTCAAGCGATTTACTAGTTATTTTGGGATTTCTGTTTCTTTAGCACTTATCATTCCATGCCTACTAACAAAGTGAACAATGAAAGATATCCACTGGGAACATTTTAATTAGGCAATCCAACCCAAAGCTTTGCATTGAATTATTTGTTCAGATTTGGTGAGGTTATGCTTACGTGCTGTTTCACTTAGTCTAACCAATAAGAATAGACAAAGAAAATTAAATAATTTCTGGTAACTTTGAGCTACAGAATAAAAAAAGATTATTTATGAGAGTTTATAGCACAAGTCACCTTGAACAGATTATTTGCTTATGTTGTTTATACTTTACCACCACAATGAATTTAGGAATAAGATTGGTATTTGACTTAATATGATGTGAAACTCCAGCTCTGTTGTAAGTTTTAAGTACAAATTGACAGTCATGCCCTATTTCTCTGTTACTCTGTGTGTAGGTGCCTTTCTGGGCTACATTATTCTCAAAAATAGAATTTCAAAATAGAACTTTCCCTATTATTTACCTACAAAATTTACACTCATGCATTAAATTCACAACTCAAAGCCCTCAAATTAGTAGGACTAAGGTGCCCTGATCACTTCATATGATACACACATAAGAATGCAGAGTTTGGGTAACTCTGATAATCCCAGAGTTCTTTGGTGTTCTTGCTTAGTTAGATTCTTTGATTAACTACATTTCTAAATTATTATTTTCATTTAGGTCCCCTGGGATGTAAGTTTAAGCATTTCATTAATTTTGCCTTACGAGGTAAAATTATTTTCATTTAGGTCCCCTGGGGTGAAAATTTAAGCATTTCATTAATTTTGCCTTACTAGGCAAAAAGAATTACAAGGCAGTTTAGAGACTGTTTAAATAATTTTGGAGGGTCATGAGACAGGTCCAATCTTTAAAATGAGGCAGCAAGGTCTGTATCACTGCCAAATTTCAAGAGAAAAGGTTAATTAGTCTTTGACCCTGGAGTCATTTAGAAGGGAAATACGTTGTTTGGAAAGCCTTAGATTAAAATTTTTCTGAAGATTGGAGAAAGAATGAGATAAAATCCTAAATGAAAGGCTGTATACTTAGCAGTCCTAAATTCTGAATTAATTTCATGTTTTAAAGTAATCATACATAAATCTGATGGAGCTGTAGATTTTTCTTCTTCTGTTTAGTGAGGGGAAAGGAAAACTTTGCATGTAATAAGTAAAAATCATTAGGTATGCCTGGGTCTTTCTATTGAAATTTTGTAACTCAAGAAAGGCAATCAAACAGTTTAGAATTTCAGGTAGTGGAATATTTTCTGATATTCATAACCTTGAATTCTTCTATTGAATGAAATTGCTTGGATTAGGTTGAAATTTACTTGTTTTATTTTAAAGAGAAAAAAGATAAAACAAAATTTCAAAACAAGATAATAGAAGAGTAAAAATGGTTAATAAATTGCATATTGTTATCTTTAAATTAGTTACTCAGGGTACAGGATTTTGGCATTTAATTGTCCAAGCAATATTATCACAAACCTTTCTTTTCAATGAACTAAGAAAAGTCAGTAGTATAATTATCTTAACTATTATATATATGTATATATCATAAACATTTTTTTGGCTTTTCCCGTTCTTCTTTTCTCCATCCTCCCATGCCAGTTTTTCTTTCATTTGAAGTTTCTCATTTTACAGTATCTATTGCATATTTTGAATCTTATTTACTCTTTCAGCTTCTCACACTAGGAAGACAATATGCTGTTTACACAGGTGTGTCTGGTTTATTTTACTTATGGGTATGGTCTTGAGTTGCATCCATTTACCTATAAAAGTCTCCAGTATATCCTTATTTATAGGCCAGTAGTTCTCCATTATATAAAAACACAACATCTTTTTATCCATTCTTTGGTTGATGGGCATTTGCATTGTTTCCAAGATCTAGCTATTTCAAATTTGCTGCTATAAACATGGCTGTACATGTATCGCTGTGGTACAATGGTTTTTAACTTTTCTGGGAAGAGACACAGCAGGGATATAGCTGGGTCAAATGGGACCTCCAATCCTCGTTTTTTGAGGAATCTCCACACTGAGGCTGCACCAGTCTACACTCGCACCAGCAGTGGAGAAGGGTTCCTTTTCCCCCACAGCCCCTCCACCATCTGTTATTGGTTGATTTCTTGATAATAGCAATTCTTTCCAGGGTGAGACAGAATCTCAGCTTTCTTTTAATTTGCATCTCTTGAATGATCAGTGATGCTGAACATTTTTTCACATATTTATTTTCTGTTTGTATTTCTTCATCTGAGAAGTGTGCATTCATCTCATGGACTCATTTTTTGATAAAATTTTTATATTTGGGAGCTCTGATTCGTTTGAGTTCTTCATATGTTCTTGATAGTAATCCTTCATCTGAGGAAAAGCTGGCAAACATTTTCCCCACATTATGAGTGATCTCTCACTCTGTCAGTGGTTTCTCTTGATGGGCAAAGCTTTTTAATAAGATGAGAGGCCAGTTGTTGATTCTTTGTGATAGTGCTTGTGTGATTTGGGTTTTATTCATAAAGTTTTTTCCTATACCAATGTCTTCAAGAGTTTTATCTATTCTGTCTTCCAGCAGATTTAATGTCTCTATTTCAGTATCTGGATCTCTGATCCTTTTCAAATTGAGTTTAACACATGGTGAAAGATATGGGTCCAATTATAATCTTCAGCATGTGCATAGTCAGTTTTTCTAGCACTATTTATTAATTTTTAATTATTTTTTACTCTTAAAGTAGTAGAATACCACAGAACAAGATGGAATAAAGTCAACTGAGACAGTGTAGTGAAACTTGTACAGAACTTCACAGCAGGTTACCAGGATAACAGTAATAGGTACCATAGTATATCTCATTTTCTTCACAATAGTTGTTCTTTTAATCAGGTACAGCAAAATGGAAGGAAATACAGAGCTTATAAAAACAGAATATTGAATAGAGCAATACCATTAATCAGAACAGAGCAAACAGTGATAAAAATATTTGCCTTCAAAGAGATGGTAGAAGGAAACCCCCCTTATTTGCTATATGGCATGTAGTCAACCTCATAAATGATGCTCAGATCTCTGGCTCCCACTAACTAATGGGGGTTGGGGGGATGGATGTTTGAGTCTCAACCCAGCACCGGTAGGCTCACAGCCACTTATCAGGGCGGTGAGCTGGCTGCTTAGTTTCCGAGTGCCCTAAGTTCCAACATGACGTGGATCTCAGGAGACACTGATGGTTCTTGCCCTGGGGTGGCTGTGGCTTGCTGGGCCACAGCCGCTTACCAGGGCGGTGAGCTCAGCACTATTTATTTATTTATCTATGTATTTATTTATTTATGCAGTACTGGGGATTAAACTCATGACCTTGCACTGGCCAGGCAGGTGCTTATGCCACTGAGCTAAATCCCCAGCCCTCAGCACTATTTATTAAAGAAGCTTTCTTCTAGTGATTGTGTCTGGCACCTTAGTAAAAAATAAGGTGACCAAGTATGTTTGGAGTTATTTTTACATCTTCTAACCTGTCCCATTGATCTTTGGGTCTGTTTTTTGCCAGTATCATGATGTTTTTAACACAGTAGCTTTGCAGTATAATTTCAAGTCAGGGATTGTGATGCCCTCTGCCTTACCTTTGTTGCCCAGAATTGCCTTTGCTATTCCAAATCTCTTCTGGTTCCAAATGAATTTCAGGTTTGTTTTCTTTAATTCTGTGAGGTATGCCATTGGAATTTTGATTGTAATTGCATTAAATCTGTGTAACAGTTTTGGGTTTATTGACATTATCACTATATTTATTCTTCCTACCCAAGACTGAGGAATATATTTCCATTTTCTGATATCCTTTTCGGTCTCTTTTTTCAGAGTACTGTGGTTTTAAATGTAGAGGTTTTTTTCTTTCTAATTTTTAAAGTTTTTTTTTGTACTGGGAGTAAAACTCAAGATATTGCACTTGTCAGGCACTTATGCCACTGAACTGTATCTCTGGCTCAATCCAGAGGTCTTTCACTTCCTCTGTTAGTTTGAAATATGTAGATATTTCAATTTTTTTTGTATGCTATTGTGAAAGATGTTTCCCTAATTTCTCTCAGTGAGTTTGTTATCCATGTACTGGAAAGCTATTGATTTTTGAGTGTTGACTTTGTATCTAGGCTTGCTACTGAATTTGCTTATTAAATCTAGCAGCTTTTTAATGCATACTCTTCTATGTAGAATATCATGCCATCTGCAAATAATAATAATTTAACTTCTTCCTTTCCTTTTATTATTCCTTTTTATTTCTTTCTCTTGTCTAATTTCTCTAACTAAAGTTTCCAGGACTATGTTGAGTAGAAATGGGGACAGTACATCCTTGTGTTGTTCCTGATTTTAGAGTGAAAGCTTTCAGGTTTTGTCCATTCAGTAGGACGTAGGCTGTTGGTTTGTCATAGATGGCTTTTATCAGATTGAGATAACAACCATCTATGCCAGTTTTCTGTAGGGTTTTTATTATGAACAGTGCTGGGCTTTGTCAAAAGATTTTTTTCTGCATCTCTTGAGATGATTTGATTTTTGTCCTTGCCTTAATATGGTGTATTGCATTTGTTAATTTATGTATGTTGAATCACTCCTTTATCCCTGGGTTGAATTCCACTTAGTCATGGTGAATAATCTTCTTGATGGTTTGCTGCATTATGTTTGCCAGTATTTGATCAAGGATTTTTGCATCTATGTTCATTAGGGAGATTGGCTTATTGTTCTCCAATTTTGGTATCAGGGTAGTGCTTGCTTCCAGGAAGGAATTTGGGAGTATTACTTCCTTTTCAATTTCATTAAAGAGTTTGAGAAGTAGTGCTGTTAGGTCTTCTCTAAATGCCTTATAGAATGCAGCAGTGAATCCAGTAGGGCCTGAGCTTTTCTCTGTTGGTAGGTTTCCAATTACACCTTAGGTTTTATTGATTGATACTGGTTTATTGGGGATTTATATATCTTCTTGATTCAGCTTTGGTAATTCATATGAATCTAGGAATCTGTCTATTTCATCTACATTTTCCATCATATTAGAATACAAGTTTTCAAAGTAGGTATTGATGATCTGAATTTCTGCATGCTCTTGTGATTTCACTCTTTTCATTCATAATTGCATGGATTTGAGTTCTTTTCTTTTTTTGATAAGGTTGGCTAAGGGTTTGGATAAAGGTTTATTGATTTTATTTAAACTTTGAAAGAACCAATTCTTTGATTCATTGATTCTTTGGGTTGTTTTTTAGTTTCCAAGGTGTTAATTTCTGCTCTAATCTTTATGATTTCCTTCCTTGTATGAGCTTTTGGATTGGCCTGCTCCTCTTTTCTGGAAGTTTGAGGTTCACCATTAAGTTGTTTATTTGTGCTTGCTCTGTTTTCCTGATATTGGCATTCACTGCCATAATTTCCCTCTTATGGCTGCTTTCACTATGTCCCACAAGTTCCGGTATGTTGTGTTATCATTAGCATTTAATTGTAGAAACTGTCCGATTTCTTCTTTTAATTTCATCTGTGACTCACTGGTTGTTCAGGAGGGTGCCATTTAATTTTCATGTGCTTGTAAACTTCTTGTGGTTTCTTTTGCCACAGATTTCAAATGTCATTGCACTATCAGACTATGGTCTAATAATATTCATTGTATAATTTCAATTCCTCTGCATTTACTTAAGCCTGTTCTGTGAGGTAGTATGTAGTCTATTTTAGAGAAAGTCCTCTGTGAAGCTGAGAAGAATGTGTTTTCTGGTCATGTGGGATGAAACACTCTGTAGACATCCACTAAGTCTATTTGTTCAAAAATTTGGTTTCCATCTTAATATTTCTTTGTTGATTTTTTTGTCTAGTTTATCTGTCTTTTTGTGACAGTGGGGTATTGAGACCCCCAATACAGTTGTATTAATGCTTATTTGATTTTTCATGATTGTTAATATTTGTTTTATATAGTTGGGTAGACTGGTATTTGTCACATATATATTTATGATTCTTATCTCTTTCTCTTGGATTGTTCCCCTTTCTAAGGATGTAGTGACTTTCTTTGTAGCTCTTAATCAGTCTTGGCTTGAAATTCACTTTGTCTGCAAACAGAATAGCTACCCTTGCTTTTTTCTGAGTTCCTATCATATGAAATATTTTTTTCCATCCTTTGATTTTCTGTGTATGAATTTCTTTTCAAATTAAAATCTTTTTTTGTACTGGGGCTTGAACTCATGACCTTGTGCCTGCCAGGCAAGCACATTTGCCACTGAGCTAAATCCTCAGCCCCTTAAATGTGTTTCTTATATGCAGCATATTGTTGCTTCTTAATCCATTCTGCTGGTTGTGTCTTTTGATTGGTGAGTTGAGACCATTAACATTGAAGGTTATACCTGATATGAATTGACTTATTCCTGTCATGTTATTTTCCTGTTATTGGCTCACCATCTTTTTTTCTCCTCTCTCTGTTTAACTTTTTGCCTTTCCTGATGGATTTATTTTCTTGGGGTTCATGGAGTTTCAGTCCTTTTTATCTCTTCTTATAATATCCTTCAGAACATTTTGGAGTGCTAATTTCATGGTCATAAATTTCCTCAGATATTTTTTTGTCATGGAAGTATCTTATTTAGTTACCAGTTTAAAAAATTTTTTTAAAAAAAGTTTTATTTTTTAATTTTTTTTCTCCATAAGTTTTGAAAGATAGTTTTGCAGTCTGTTTTGAGGGTTGTTTTCCTTTATAACCTGAAATACTTCAATCCAAGTTCTCCTTGACATTAGAGTTTGTGCTGAGAAGTCAGCTGTGATTCTGATGATCTTTCCTTTATAGGTGATTTCTTTTTCCTTACGGCTTTTAAGATTCTATTTTTATGTTGAATTTCTGAAATATTGACTATGAGATACTTGGTTGTAGAATACTTGGTCATGGCTAATCTGAGTTCTGGATGCCTTACTTATGTATATGTCAACTTATTTTTCTCTACCAAGGAAATTTTCTACAGTAACATCTGTGAACAGCTTTTTTCATATTATTTCTAGTATCTCCTGTTTTTTCATTTATACCAATAAATCTTGTTATTCTTCTTTGCCTTATCTAGCAGCTGCTGGATTGATTTCTCATGGTCCCTTGCTGTTTTTAAGAAATCTCTCTTTTCTTGGTTGCTAACCACTGGGCTGTCTTCTATAATTGAGATTGTGTCCTCACATTGGCTTCATCTGTTGTGTACACTTTCAATGGAATTTTTATTCTCCTGGATTTCTGATTGAATTTGCCTTATGAATTCCATTTCTTGAATATGCTGAGCATTCATGGCTTCTATCATTTTCTTAAGCTCCTCTATTTCTTTTTGTCTGTATGTTCTCTGGAGTAAATAAGCATGGTTTTCAGTGTGGACACCATCTCTGCAGTTATCTAAAAAATTATTTCTGATTTGATATTTTAATAAAGCCTCATTCAGTTGCTTTGTTGTTTCCACTTCAGAGAGGCAGTTTGGTGGCTTTTAGATTTGTACCATCTCATTGCCCTCTGGACTTGCCTTTGGTGAACTGGGTGTCTGGGATTGTAACTTGTTTAAGTGTCTTCTCATATTCTTTTCTTTTTTTAAGTTTAATTCCTGTGCTGATTCTTGTAAATTGCCTATCACTAGTCTTTAGGGCCCTTAGGAAATGACTGCTTCTGTGAGGTATCTACCAGGTGTAGCTGGCTTTTGGGTTTTGAGTCTGTTTGAAGATCCTACCTCCTCATTGTGTTGGGGACGAGAAGTTGCTGTATACTTGGCCAAGCCCCGGGTTTTTTGGCACCGTGCCACTGCATTTTCTGTGACCCTCAGTCAATCTAAGTCTTAAAATACCAGGAAGAACAGCTGTTTAGAACAATTATGTCACTTTCGGCTCTAGTGGTACCATCAGTAATGACAATAGCATGAAACAGCCTAGAAAACAATAAGCCGAGGTAACCATTAATTTGCCACCTTTAACCATATGAACTAGATTTGTGGTTATTCAACAAAATCTAAAATAAACCAGAAAATTGTGTGCAGTATGTAGGTCTTTGATATGTCAATTTTGCCCTCAGGGGTTAAAATTTAAAATGAGTTAAGGAGAAAATAGAGAAGAAGAGGAAGAAGAAGAAGAAGAAGAAGAAGAAGAAGAAGGAGGAGGAGGAGGAGGAGGAGGAGGAGGAGGAGGAGGAGGAGAAGCAATTAGATGGAGGTCAAAGAAGGATCAGGCTAACTTTGGTAAACTGGTAGAGAAGAATGGAAGGAAAGCAAGAAGGAAGAGATAAAATAAGAACAGAACCATGAGTATAAATAAACTAGAAACCACATTCACACTCATATAAAAATAAGATCAAACAACAAAGGAGAAAAAAATAACAAAAACCAAAAAAAAAAACAAAAACAAAAACAAAAAAATCACCATTACAACAAAAAAATAAATGAGAGAGAGAGAGAGAGAGAAAGAAAAATGAAAGTCCAGTTTCAGGTTTGTCTCTGCTGTCACTGGTGGACAACATGTGGAGACAGAGTCATAAGGTGTGTTGATTTATCCCAGCAAGTCAGCAGTAGCTTTTTGGTGGGGTACTGTATAAACACAATGAGATCCTGCACCTTCTGGTCAAGACCAGATTCTTTCAGCCTATAGTTGTCAGTAGTGAGTCCTGTCTCAGGGAGAAGACACCCTCAGCTGCCTCCTCCTTTATCACTGAAGTTTGTCTTTTCCTTCAATTCACACTTCAGGTCTTTCTCAGGTCAAAGGGACCCAATTCCCTCCTTGTCTTCTTCACATTACTATATTCCAGCATCTGGAAGGTGACTCTCAGAGAGGGTCTTTCTCTGCTGCTTACTACTCCACCAATTTGGTTCTCCTCTACAATTATTTATTTAAAAATTTAGTTTAGAAGATAACTCTTTCTAAATTAATGTATGTTTTCCAGTGAATTAAATACTATAAAAATATTTCTCAGAATAGAGATTGCAGAAACAACTCTGTACATATGCTGACATCTGATCTTTGACAAGGAGATCAAAACTATACATAAGAAGGGAAAGCCCCTTTAACAAATGATCCTGGAAAACTCATTATCCACATGCACAAGACTGAATCTGATTCATCTCTCTCATTCTGCACCAAAATAAAATGAAAATGCATCAAAGACCTAACTATTAAAACAGAAACACTGAATCTTCTGGAAGAAAAAAATAGGTAAAAAGTTTGAAGACATAGACATATGCAAAGGCTTTCTGAACAGAACCCAGTTATATAAGAAATAACATCAAGAATCAACAAATAGAATCATTATTGAATTATAATATCTGTGCAGCATAAAAGAAATAAGCAATACAGATACAAGATTACCTACACAGTGGGAACAAATTTTCCCCAGCTAGTATCAGAAAACAGAGGACTAGTAGCTAGAATATGTAAAGAACTCAATTAAACAACCCCCAAATAAAAGACCCAATCAAAAATGGGTAATTGAAATCAACAGATACTTTTCAGAAGTATAAATGGAAAAAAGGACATGAAAGAAAATCTTTAGCATCTATGGCCATTAGAGAAGTGCAGATCAAAGCAACACTGAGATTTCATCTTATTCCAGAAGGAATGGCTATGATGAACACACACACACACACACACACACACACACACACACACACAAGCAAGAAATGCTAGTGAACTTGTGGAGAAAAAGGAACATTTTTGTTGAGAATGTAAATTGGTACAGCCACTAAAAAAGTTAGATGGAGATTCCTCAAAAACTAGAAATTATAAATTCTAGGATTTCTCAGAATTAGAAATTTTCTTTGTCTAGGCTAATTTCTCTTTTAAATTTCTTCCGTTGAAGAATTAAAGGCATCCTTTTACATTACACATGCATATCCATGTTTATAGCGGTACAACACAATAGGTAAATCTTGGAAATGGCATTTGTAACCATCAATTCGTAAATAGATAAAGAAAATGTGATATTTTAAGAAAGGAGTACTACTGGGCCATGGTAAAGGATAAATTTGAGTCATTTGTAGGAAAATGAATACACCTCATCACAATAATGCTAAGTGAATAAATCAGACACAGAAAGTTACATATTGCATGGTTTTGCTTATATGAGAAACACAAAATATAAAGAAAGAGCAAAGTAAAAGACGGGAAATAAAGTAGATGCTTTGCAAATGGGAAGGAAATCTTCAGATGAAGGGAAAGCAGACATGACGGAGGAGAGAAGGAGAAATAAAAAGGGTCAAATGTGGCATTCTTATGTACCAATTCCCTATGATAAGTGTATTCATTATTTATTGCAGACTAATTGAAAAAAAAGTTCCTATTCCTGGTGCTTTATATCCACAAGCAGTTTTAGCACCCAGATTTGGTGTTAATCACGGTCCAAATGGGAGATTTTTTCTTTTTTTTTGGTAGGACACAGTGGTCAGTCTTGAAGTTTCTGTTGTTTGTGACTGGCTAGATCTCCTGGATTAGTAGGTCTTCAGGGCAAGAAACAGCCTCTTTATAGTCGTGCTAATGGAGGCAGTGCCCTGAAAGTTAGAGGCTAAATCAGTTGAGAAAGCAGGAAAGAGCAAGGAGAAGAAGTCCAGTTTTCAGGAGCAGCACTTCCTTGGAGAACTGCGTGACCATGGAAGACAGCAGGCAGCTGAAGCTCTCCATGAACTTCCTCACTCTCTCCCATGTGGCTGGAGATCACGGGCTGAAAGAAGAGCTGAAACCATAGAGAAGCTTTCTAGTGTTGATGGCAAAAGGATCTTGAGACTGTGAAAAAAACCAACCCAAATAATACCTACTACTTCCATGGCTCTTATTATAATAGGATGCAGTTGTAAGTACTCTATCTAGAAATCAGCCCTTTAATCTTCACTCTGATCCTAAATCATAGGTCACTATTCCAGTTGTACAAATGGGAACCTGTGGCACAGCGCATTTACGATTTTCTCAAGTTTCCTCATTTAGTGGATGGTGAGGCCGGGATAGGGACCACGTGACTGATCTCCCCTGTCTGTGACCTTGGCCATAATCTTCACATTCAAATTTCCTAAGCCATGTGAGGACTGTAGGAAGCTGTGTGTGTCTAGATGCACAGAGCTGGAAGCAGTGCTAAAAGACCCTCAAAAAGAAAATCAGATATTTCCTGCAAACTAACCACTTTATTTCCTAACTTGCAACCTAGGGATTTCTGCACGCTTGGTGTTTGTATCAATTTCCACAGGGAAACCAAGGAATCATGCACAGAGAGCATGTGGGAAAAGTGTTTAAATGACTTAACGAACACTGTGCAAGTTTTATTTCAGTGTAATTAAAAGGGTGCTTCGTTCTTTTCTTCAGAGGAAAACGGTTGGGAACAGAGTAATAATTTACCTCCAGAACTCGCCTGCCGGGCTTAATCTGAGACTGAACCGTTCAGCTAAGCTGGTGTCCTTAGCTGTCTTTTTCTGACTACTCCTTGATGAGCCAAAGTGTCATCGGAGTGGCAGAGCCAGGGTGAAAGGATGTCCCAGCCGCGGGTTCTGATGAGTTAGCATTCTGCTGCTGCTGCTGCCGCCAGGTCGCTTCCTAGAAGCAGCAGCAGGGGACCCCGTGGGGAAATAAGCAGCCTCTTGACGGTGGGGAGATCGCTTTCTGCCCGCTGCGCATGGCTGTGCCCGTCACTCAGGCGCGCAGCCAGCCCTGAGTGACTGACTGATGGGGCCTTTTCGTCGGTGCTGGGACAGAGAGGAAGGGCGCCTTTGGAGGAGGGAGGACCGTGATCATCATTTCATCTCGCTTCTGCTGGATGCTAATTCATTCTTAAGGGACAAACGCACGTCCATTCTTGTAGCAGCTATTAAAACCCATGACTTCTACCAAGCTGGGTGGGGTGCAGATTTGTACATTTCCAGGATTGTCCGCTGCTGACTTTTAGTACATAGGCTGAAGTGCATGCTTTTCACCACTCGAAAGTGTCTTGCAAAGCCTAGGAAACAAGTTTTACAGGGGGTCTCGTCGGATCTGATTGATATAGAAATACGTAATTGATAAGACATCATAATGGGTTTAAAATTTACAACCGTAGCTCAGGGATAGAGAAGAGAAACTGTTTTTCCATCACCAGGTTTACTGTAGGCTGATCACGTCTTGCGCAGTTGGTCTGGCTGAAGACAGTTACCCTCGCCACTGCCGTTTAATTTAGTAACTTCTGGTTTATTCAGCTGCATGCTAAGCTCTCTCCCTTGCCTCCCTTCTGATGTAGCATCTCTGGAGATGATCTGGGAGGCTGGGTGTCATCCCAGCACCGGCACAGGAGTGCCCTGCGGCCTGGGTTTTCCCTGGTCCTTGCTGTCTTCACTGAACCATGACAGTTCTCTTGTGGTCCTTGAGCCCAAGGGCAGCGTCTGCTGCAGTGTGTGGACCTGACTAGGTCTTTGAGCGGAATGTCTGCATGGTATTTCATGCCCCAAATCTGGCTCTTTTTAGGCAAAAGATCTTCTGAGTTTTTTTCTCGGAGTAGGCCTAACTTGTATCTGCTTTCTGTGTACAAGGTAAACTCTTAAACCATAAGTAGGCTTTCTTTGCCTCATCTGCCTGGAATCTTCCCCAGCTCTCATGGTGACCTTCATGTCATATTCTTTTGGTGCAATGTCAAAAGAGTAGCTTTCCTGAAAGCCTGCCTTGTTTGCTGGTCATGCTTGAGAAACAAAGCATTAATACCCCTGCTCTAGGGCTTTTAACTGACTTTCCAACCTGAGGTTTCATAGTGGAGTGGTAAGTGGGTAGAGACCACTAGACATGCATCCATGCAGCATGCGACAATGTACTGAATGTCTCCTAGGGAGACCAGCTTCTTCTCCCACCTTAAAAGCTTTTGTGTATCTTTATCATTGGAAAACAATCTATTCTACCCTTGCTTCAAGTTTTATCCTATAAATACCATGCTGAGCCATTTAAGTTCTGGCTTGGTGGAACCTACAAATCCATCTTCTTGTAATACCTGAAATGTTCCCTTTTCATATTTTTGTCTCCGCTAGTGGCTTGAAAAGACCAGGTTTGAAAATCAAAGTGGATGAGTAACAATAAGGTTCTCTGTCATATTTACTGTCTCCAGGAATAATGAAGAATGCTCTTTTTTTTTTTTTGGTACCGGGGATTGAACTCAAGACCACTCACTTACAAGGCAGGTGCTTATGCTGTTGAACTAAACCCCCAGCCCCCAAGAATGCTGTTTTTAATTCAGTGGGTAGGGAAGGAAACAACAGGACTTGTGGAAGAAGATATATGTTAATATTTCAAATAATATGATCTCAGCTATAATGCTTTTTCCTTTTATTTCACGCTCTTATAAAAGAGTTAGATCATTTCTACCTTTTTCCTTTACCATCCATTGATGATACTGAAACCTTTGCATTACTGGGTAAGGTGAAGCAGCTTAACCCTGTTCCTGTGTCAGATTCCTGGCCCACTGTGGCGCATCTAAAGTGTGAACCGAGCACGAGAGAGGGGCTCTTATGATCTTTGTTTTCCAGATGAGAACACTGCTTTGGAGAGAACGTATCCAGGTTACTCAGTGGGTGAGTGACAAAGTGGGGGTGTTGACCCCCAGGTCAAACCCAAGTCTGTCGACCTCACACTCCCATCTCCAGTGCTCTCTACTTCCTGCTTAAGTACACTTGGGCTAAATTCATCCGGAATGCACTATGTGGAGACAACACTCTTACAAAGAGACTTCCCACATATACATTGTTAAAAGCTACACATAAGTTTTAAATTTGAGAGTGCCAAATCCTAACCACTAGACCACCAGGGACGTTCAGAAGTTTTAAATTTGAAAGAACGTCATTTGTCTAGTACTAATAATCTCAAAGTCTTCCCTGTGTACTTTTGAAAATATGCATGTTCTGCATATAATAAATAGTTAAAAATACATTAAATAATAGTTAGATACTTTTTTAGCTGTACCAATAGAGAGTTGGGAATCCACAGTGAGCAAATAGGTCTTTAAAAAATATTACAGCCTGTAAATATCAACTTGTGGGCAGCTACCATCAAAATATTTTTGTAGAGAACAAATTAATTTGCCTGATCTCACATTCAGTAAGAGGGAAACAAGAGTGAAGGAGAAAGAACACAGAACAGATTGTTGGCTGGAAACCTTGAATAATTTTCAGATTACTTCTTAAGCAAAAGCTATATAGTACAAGATAAAACTAAAAAGCAAAGCCCTCATGGTAATTTTACTGTTTCATGGTAGAAATATATGCAACTGAAAGTCTGTGAGAAATTTATATCATATTCATGAACACACCAGAAACACAGGAAGATATAGTTTACCACTGTCCTCCTCAATGATACCAGAAGCATTTTAATAGGAATTTCCTCAGCTTTTGTACTTTGAAATGCTGATAAGCTACAGAGGTATATTATGCATTATCTAAAGATGAATTATCAGTTTTGGATTTTTATGTCCTCAAATCACCACCAGTTTCAGTTGCAGAACAGAGCTAAGGGGTTAATTTTCAAACCAATGAGTGATGAGAAGGAATTTGCTAAGGGACGGGAGGAAGGCACTTGTAATTGGCGGGAGTCTTTCCATGTGAATAATTTTCCTTAGCATTTGCTATGTTCTGTAGAGGAGTGACAGGGGCCTAGATCAATCTGATTGGAGTAATAGGTAAAGACTGTCCAGGATGGTGAGTTTGTAGGAGTATGGAAACGCCATGTTTCCACCAGTAATATGTCTCCCACACATAAATAACACACATAATTCCCACCACGAAAACCCCCAGAAGTGTTGAGTGCTGACACAGCCAAGCATTCTCCAGGTATCTCCAGCTGAACAGCACTGTTCAGCTACTGTTCTATTACAATCTTAATAAAACATGATACCCTGACTCCAAGGTGGTAAACTGCCACACTTCCCTAAACAGTGTGCCATTCTATGTGGAAATTAGGAAAGTGGCAGTGATTATATTAGGGCCAGCAAAGATGTGATTCATCAGGTACTGTGATAGATGATGTGTGTGTGCTTAATCTGGCCTCGCGCAGAGACTAAAGCAGTGTGTTTTCTAGAAAACTCCTGCTGCTTCCTGTTTCGCACAACCTGTGTCTTTTCCCACTGAAAGATCACTGCTCTGTTAGATAGAGCTATGGCAGTGTATAATACTATCTGTGTGTACATTATCTGCTGTACCGATTGGTTAAAACATGAATGTGTAACTCTTTGTGAATTATATTTTTCTTTTAATGAATAATGGATTCTTTTTCTATGTAACATGGTTCTTTGATCCTCCTGGCCTGGGGGTGGGTGTATCATTCATTTTTCTCTCTGTGAGCCATTTATATCAGGATTTGAAATAGGTGTAGAGATTGCACAATTGCATAAAGAAATTATTTTCAAAATTAAAAAGGTGCCATTTTCCAATTTTTAACTCATTCCAATGTTATTTAAATTTCCAATGACTTTATAAATTGCATGAGGGTCTATATTTCCTAATTTAATAAAGCCTGATATCTTCAGTCATATTGTCAGGGTAGAGCCTGTCGTATGTATGTGCATTTACAGATTGTACAGTATACACCAGGATGAGAATTTGCCTTGTCTTTAAAAGAAATCAGAAAAACTGAATTTTATAGGAACTGAACATATTCCGTCATTAAAATGAGGCATCTTTTGGTATTTTAATGTCAATAGTTTGCTTCCCAGTCTTTCATTTTTAATGGGAATGATCTTATCTGCAGGAACAAGTTTTGTTTGTGTTGGTGTTCTTGGGAGAAGAGTGTTGATCCCTGTTTAATTGTGTTCATCATCAAAAAAACAGTCCTTTGACGTCCAGTGGGAATGCAAGCCTAAGGAGTGTAACTTATTTATTTCCAACATTGTCCTATATATTTACTTGTATTTTTAAATAATTTCTATGATATAAATATATTGCAGATAAAGTAGAAAATAAAATATTACATATCACCATACTTTAAATGAACGACATTGCTGTATCCTCAATGTGAAAAAATTGAAACACCAGGGATAAGACCAGCAAGATCCTTATTTAAAAACCCTTTCTACTGCTGGAGAACAATATTATTACTAACTTCATAATATAAGTTCAGACCTTGTAATGGATATTTGCAGATAAAAATACATACTGTTGATTTGTATATGTACATATTTTATTAAGATTATTTGTGCATATTTTCCTGTAAATTGTTTTTCTTGCTCATCCCCGTGCTTTAGAGCTTTTTCCATCTAAATTTCATCCCTAATTATCATGGGCAAGGATCATGAGAAATTAATTTCCATGCCTCTCCTCTTCTGTCAAATGAGAATATCAGCAGAACCTGTCTTATACGGTCACGGTCACTGGAGCACTCAGGATGGAGCACTCAGGGTGGAGCACTCAGGGTGGAGCACTCAGGGTAGAGCCTGTCATGTAGTAAATGCTGTGTGAGTATTTGCTCTTTCCCTCTGCTTTAATCTTCCATGCTGCCATAAAGCATTCCCCAGAGCTGGCATAGTGTTACTTTGCTTAATCATATCTCTATTGACCACTTTGAGGCAAAATTTAGATTCACAGAGGCTTCAGTATGCAAAGAATATGTAGTTTTTTGAAAAAAAAAAAAAAAAGAATTTGGTCTGTTTCATCCAGTAAAAACTTTTGGGCCAATGGGATAAATTTGTTCTTGGGCTCGTTCTGCAGTTCAGGCAGGCCTGTAGGTAACCCCGTTGGTTACTCACTCCTCTTCAAGATGGCACTGGCTGTTTATTTCATGTGACTTGGTGGTGGGGAAGGGCAGGGTGGTGACACTGTTGACATGGTGACTTAGACCCTCCCTGATAACTGCGGAGGGACTGGTCTGTTCTGTTTTTTGTGTTGGTCCCCGGTGTGATGTCATGTTTTATTTGCTCTTTGGGATGATGTTGGTTTAGCCATTTGCTGGTCGTCTGAAATGATCTATCTTCAGTGGTCTTTGTATCTTCATCCCTGACCTCTTAATTTCTCTGGTACTCTCAGCTCTTCCGTGTTGCCCCAGGAAGGACTTGGGTGATTCTGGATTCCCAGCTTCCTGACCCTGTATCTGCCAGCCTACTGCTTATTACTCCTGTTATCACTCCTTTGCTCCTCCGAAGAGCGGTCCGTGCTTGGGGGCTGGGGCTAAGAGTGGAAATCCTGACCTTCTCCCCGGGTTTCCATTCTTTTTCCTACCATCGCTCTGCTGAGCAGTGGTGGCCTTTGGACTATCTACTTCCTCTGTGCCACGTTGCCTGCCTTCTATCCAGTGCCCTGCAATCATTACAGGCATGGTTGGCCTCTCTGTGATGTAAAGATGTGGTACCATCTGAATCCTCTAGGGGGCTGGGTCATGATGAATAAATAGCAGTTTAAGGACTAAAAAATCCTTTAAAAATTTTTTAGAGCTATTATTTTGCTAAAAAGTCTCCTTAGTATACTAGAAGAGAAGGCTAGTTAAACAGAATTTTAAAGGAGAAAAGAACATTGATCCATTTAAATATTGCTTCCTCTGATTCATTTACGGTACAGCGCATATCTATCTGTATATGTATCTATTATTTGGTACATATGTTTCAGTATTTCTCATAGTTACATACAGAGAAATATAATTTTCATAGGGTATGTTCATTTTGCATTTTACCATATATTGACAAGTGGGGTTACAGAGTGATGAGACCACTTTATATTCTCACTGTGAATCACTGAGAGTGTCCTTACTCATCCATGCCAGATTTGTGACAAAACTTATTCTGTCTAAATTACCTCAACAACTCCTTATAACAAGTGTTGTCATTGCTATTTTATATATGAAGAAATGAGGCTCAAAGTGTTCAAGCAACTTGCACCAGATCACATAGAAACTAAACAGCTAATTTGGGAAACTACCCAAACCAGACTGCTGAAGCCTACTGTTTTATTATACCATTTTAGAAATGCGGTACCGGAGTAAAGTCTTGTAATATTGATTACTACTGTTTTTCTCAAATCTTAATAATATGTGGTAAGATATATCGTGAACAAATGATGTTTCTTCCCAGTTAGCTCAGAATAAAGATCTATGTCATGGTCAAGGGCAGACAGCTGACCTTACATATTTTTTGACTTCTAGCTAAGAGTTTTACAGGAAGGAGGAGCAAAACACAGCAGGGTGAAAAGAGGGTACACCAGCCACTTCAGCACTATGAATTGTCAGGCCTGAGGTGTCGCCCCAAGACTCATGTCACCAGCATGCCCCCCCTGCAGAGGGACATCACGTTCAGAGTCAGCCTCACCTAGGGGGACAGGCGTCTTTACTGAGACTGAGGGAAACGAGTCCCTCAGGTCAGAAAGACAGAAGAGCTCTTTGGGCTGAGTCCTGATGTCCAGACTCTCTCTGTGAGTCTGCTGCCGGCCAAGCATGCTGCCCTCCCAGGGCACACCGATGGGTAGTGAAGTCCGTATCCGGTGGCTGCAGGACGCTGTCCTGTCTGCAGCCCCGGCTGCAGCCCGAGGCCCCTCCCGGCTGCTCCTTTCTATCTGTAAGTCCCAGCCACGGCCTTGCCAGGCACATTCTGTACAGCAGCTGCAACTCGTTATCGGCTTTGTCCAGAATAACAAACAGAACAAACACGTTTTGCAAGGGATTTTTCCCCTTTTTATGTAGAGAAGGAGGAATTAAGCAATCAGTGAAACGCTGATTGATCAGTTGTGCTGACTTAGAGAAGTCCAAGGCCATATTAGCTCTATTAACCTCCCCCCCAAACACAAATTGTTCTTGGAACTTTATTTAAATTAATATTTCTGTGACATGAAGTTTAGGTTCCCCCGTAGGAAAAAATAGGAAAATATTTGTGTTTTCCCTTAGTATAATGTTTTTTATCTGGATGACTTTGCAATATAATGATGGTTAATTATTTTTGTAAAGATAATTTGTTTTATTTGGCAGATGTTGGCTAACTACAGAGTATGAGATTTGTGTTGATTTGATGTGAAGAGTTTTTAGGAAACCCTCCCAATCCTATGCCTCATCTTAAACTTGAGCCCCACCTTTCATAGCCACATCTAGATTTCTTTTAACAGGAAACCATACCACCTTCAAAACCCAAATATCCTTCCTTTCAACAATGTTCTGCATAACTTTTTAACTTCCTAGCCTCCCTCTATGGGTCTGTAAGCTATAACCATTCTTTGAGTAACCATTCCAGTAGTTCTTGGAGCATGACTGCTCATCTGGCTTAGAACCTAGAGTGTACCATTATATATTTCTTTCCAGGTAGACTCAACTTCTATACTCTCATTCCTGAATGGAAAGAAATGCTGTAACTTTTGGTGAATAATCCTTCCTCTCTGTGACTACACCCATGTATTTGATATTGGCCAGAGAAATTCATTTACATTTGGGTGTCACTATAAATTCATGATCACCAGTCTCAAATGGAAAAAGAATATTATTACCAGCTCTCTTGCCACCATATCCTAAGGAGAATATGATTTTATTTTTCAAAGGAAGTATTTTAAACATTCCAATC
Organism: Hydrochoerus hydrochaeris; assembly: GCA_004027455.1. Lineage (NCBI taxonomy): Eukaryota > Metazoa > Chordata > Mammalia > Rodentia > Hydrochaeridae > Hydrochoerus > Hydrochoerus hydrochaeris. The sequence goes on along the minus strand of PVLA01005234.1, from coordinate 71,060 downwards.
GTCAGTGGAAAACTGACTGAGGTTCCTCCTGCTTCATTATAAAATGAAAACTATTCTAGTGGCCATGCTATAGTCTTCATCCTACCAATCAACCAACTTTCAGCAAGAGAAGGAACAGTTCACGCATCTTCTACTCTTATCCTCTGTTACACAGGTGGAAACTTCCCATCCCTGATCAACAAGCCCCCTCTGTGCTTAGTAGATCTCATCATGTTTCTCTCTCTGGGTCTTCATTTTTTCACTTTACTCTTCCTCATGAGAAATTACCCACCATCCCCTTGCAGGAAGAAGATTCTCATCAGCTTACACATATGTACTCATGACTTTCCACCTCAAAAAAATAGATAACAGAAGAAAAAACCCAAGCCCACATCAGATAAAACCCTTCCTGTCTCCATCCCTCACTCCCTTTTCAGTCTTTAACTTAACTGCTTTTCTTCCTACGTTGTTTTACTTTTTTTTGACTGCCCATTATTCTGATCCACTCCACTCTGATTCCCACCTCCATCCCTTAACTAATACGTGGTCCCACTTGAGTATGTGTGGTCTCAAGCAAATTTTAGCCTGACCTGATCCACAGAGGAGCAGTCTGGAGCAAAATGTGGTAGAGCTGTCTCTTGAGGTAAAGAAGTTTGTTGTTTTATGCTCATACACTGGAGCAAAGAAACACTCCTTAGCCAGGAGTGAGCAACTGCAGCCGGTGCTCACAGTGACTAGGTGATGGGTATACCAGCCCTGCAAAGTGGGGGTGGGGTGGGGTGGTGGCTGTGTGGGGCAGCCAACTGGTCTACCGCAGTTGGCCTCTTACACCAATTCCCCTTGTATGCAGTGCATCTCCAGACAGCAGTCAAATTAATCTTTTATAAAATTTTGTAGCATAAGTAATATAAATCACATTCTGTGTCAAAATTTGCCAATACCTTCCTATTGCGCTGTGAATGACAATCAGTATCTTAACAGATCTTATGTGTCCTTACAGGATCTTAGCTTTGACTCCTCTCAGATCTCTCCTGATAATGCTCCCTGCTTATTCACCATCCTCCTTTCCTGCCAAGGAATTCTGGGAAGGTGTTATCAATCCCCAACCCAAAGTCTCTCCCCATGATACACCTCTGGATGGGTGGGTGCTTTCCTTCCCATATTACCTGTTCAATCAAAATGTACTATTCGCATATCAGCTCCCTCAGACTCTCCCTAACTACTCACCTAAATTTTGTTTCCCATTGTTTCTTTCTAGAAAAACATCCTACTTTCCCTGCTATTTGTAATCATAGATTGTAACTATATGTTATGTGATTGATTACTAACCTATCTTGATACACTGAAAGTCTCACATAGTATTTCACTTTCTGCTGCTATAACAGAATCCTAGAGGCCAGGCATAGTAGAACATGCCTGCAATCTCAGCACTCAAGAGGCTGAGGCAGGAGCATTGCCATGAGTTTGAGGCCAGCCTGAGCTACATAAGCAAGTTCAAGGCCAGGTTGTTCAAGGCCAGACTCTGTCTCAAAAATACAAATAAAAAGTGCTAGAGGCTTGGTCATTTATAATGGAGGTAATTTTGTGTAACTCACAGCCCTAGAAGCTCAAGTTCAAGTGCTGCCATTGCCTCTGGGGTTAGCACTGCTTCTGATCAGTATTCAGTATTGAGGCAGAGCACAAGTGCAAGGGGTCACATGGTGACCCAGAAGCCAGAGGCTGCTGACAACCTTTGTCTGGGTTCCACCTCTTAAAGCTTTCACTGCCTCTTAATGTCATCCTTCTAGGGACCAAATTCCCAACAAACTAAAATTTGGGAGATCTACTGAAGCCATATTCAAACCCCTGGCCCCCGAAGTTGAGATCCTTTTCATATCACAAAATGCAACTATCCTGTTCCCAATAGTCGTCAAAGTCTTAACTCATTTCATTGTTATTCAAAAGTGCAAGTCCAAAGTCTCATCTGACACGCGTGACCAACTTTCATGTGTAAGCACCTGTACAATAAAGGAACCAATTTACATCCTTCCAGACGGAGCGGTAGGACGAGGACGGGATAAACACCCCTATTCAAAGAGGGAGAAACAGGGCCCTAGGAAGGCTGTCTGTTCCCATAGCTTTCCGTTCTTTTTCCTTTTGCTTCCGTTACTCACTATCAAAATCTGACTGTAAGGGGTCAACCATGACCCATGTGACTGCCTGCACATTTTGCTGATTAGAGATTTGATCTGCCAAGTAAACTGTTCCCTCATTTTTAAGTCTGACCTTCCACAAAGTCTTAGGAAGCGCATACATGCACCTAGTTGCAGGAGGAGTAAGAAGAGAGACGTTTTCTCTCACTTACAATATGGTCTGCGTTTCCATCTGAGACGAGCTCCAGAGCCTCCTTGATTTTCCTCTCACCAGAATCACCCATATAGCTTACATCATTGCACGTCTTCTCTAGCTTCTCCTTCAAACTCTTCTAACTTCTGTCCATTACCCAGGTCCAAATCCACCTCCATATTTTCAGGCATAGTTCTAATACTAACCTCACTTCTCAGCAACAATTTTCTCCACTAGTAATTTTTTTTTATTTGCTATAATGAATACCTGAGGCTGAATACTTTTTAAAGAAAAGAAGTTCTTTTTTTTAAATTCCTAATCCTGGAGGCTCAAAAGCTGCCATGAGCTCTGGTGAGGATCCCATTGTGGTTGGCATCAGGTGATGAGGATCTTACAGCAAGTCATGAAGTCAGAGACTGGGGAGACAATAGAAAATATGTCCTACACCCCAACCCCAAAAGGACCAACTACTATTAACATTGCCACACTGAGGACCAAGTTTCCAACATGTGAATTCTTGGGGTTCTCACTGAAGCCACATCTAAACCATTCATAACATCCTAATTTATTTATATTTCTTAAGCATCTCCCATGAGGTATCATGAAGTTTCAGACCATGTTAGTTTCTTGAATCATTTTCTAATGAAGTATCTGGTATACAGTAAAAGATAGTAAATTGGTTCAGTGAAAATGAATGCATACATAAAAAAATGAATAAGTTGGGCATGCAAAATGAGAGGTTCAGACAATGCTCATTTCCGCTTTCTCCAGTTATTGCTTAATTAACAGTTCTGTGAAGGCTAACAGTGTTCATTAGGCCATTTGAAGTTTAATCAAATTGGTGTTTCTTTGGTGTTCTGTTCTGAGATCACAGCACTTGATGGATATTCTCTTATTAGTTCTTGCATACCTCTGTCATTTTTCATCATTGACTTTCCAAGGTTCTAGAAAAACTGGGCAGTAGGAAAATTAATTGACTTGGCTGAGAAACAACAAGGTTATTACGGAGCTGGAAATAGAGTTAACCTTTACTTCTTGGCTAGCTTCACGTGCAGTACGCTCGCCAGTGCTTAAATATGATACCTTATGTTGGGGATAAATTCATGTCATGATATTGAAAGATCCCACCCAGTATTACTGTCAGGAGCCCTCCTATGCACGCAGCACATTAGTGTGATAAGCAAGAAACTCTCTTCTTGATCATTAATCTTTGTCAGTTTTCTTATGAGCAAATGATGTGCACAGAGGTTAAATAATTCAGCTTCTCTGACTGAATGAATTTGCTTGAAAGCCAAATTCTGGGGTTCCCAGTTGGCTTGTGTAAGCACACATCTCTGTTTTCCATACTCTTTTAAGGAACATTTTATATGTTTAATATTAAGAATTTCTCATTCTGCAGCCTGCTAAGACTTAAGCATAGAAAAGGAAAAGAATAGGAACCAGGGTGCCTTGCAGTGATTGGACATGTTCATGTAACATTTTGCTTAATACTTTATACATATCACTTGTACATGTAAACATTACTTAAAGTAGTTCTAGAGCCATAAAATATTTTCTACTGTATCTAAAGTTTTCCTTATATTATTTTGAGAGTATGGATATTCAGTAAAGTAAAAAATTGCATCAAACCTGAGATAAAATTATAAATAAAGCTTGGAGCATATCTCTCTGGTTAATGAGTATGACATTCTGAAGTGCATATTATGTATATAAAGGGACAGTTGCCATATTAACCTTGACATTTGTGGAGATATTTAGGATACATATTTACTGCTGAAATATATTAATTCTGAGATTTTTATTGAAGTGTTGAGTGCATTATCTCCCCCTCATACTAATACTAAGTCAGGTGATCTGTCAAGGCCTCTGACCCTCTGTTGGTATTGCAGGATAACTGGTCTCCTGGACTTTGAAGTAGATCTTTTTTTTTTTTTGAGGTGATAAGGAAGTGTCTTATCTTAGGTCTGGAAGAAACAAGGAGTCCAGTATCAAGGTAGTGGTGTAGTTATTTTCCCAGACATAGCACAGAGTTTTGAAGACTGAAGAGAAACATTAATCTCCTGTCTTTGCTGACTTGGGTTGGACATGGCAATCCTGTTTCCAGCCATCCTGTGTTTAGGCTTTGAAAGTCAAAAGAGTGGGTCCTCTAATTTGGAGGTGGCTCACTTTTTCTTAGCGGTTTATATCCAAGATTTGGAAAAGAAGGAACGGTGGTGAGCTGAGTGGTTCATTGGATTTTGTTGAGGACTTCTTGAGCAATTTTAATATTCCTGTGTCTTAAAACCCTTGTAACATTAATATAACTTTGGTATGAGCCTTTACTTTTCTTTCTGTGAAATTCTAGTAATTATATTGCTGTTCTTAGATTGGGTGGGATAGGAGCTATATAGATTAATAATTTCAGGGATGTTTGGGATTTAAGACTTTATACTTTTTGTACTGTCTTATGTATTTGTAGTGTGCAGTATTGATCTAGATTTATTTTTAAATGCATTTTATCATGAATTTATCCTCTGTTTTCAGAAAACATTTAAAAAAGATAATGAGATTTCATGATTTATACCTTGTCTTTGTAGTCATGCAGTAGAGAATATTTACAATTGTGCCCTAATTTATTTGGTGTTGGTCATCAGAACTTTTAGCTGAAATTGGCTGATGAAAAGTATAACTCCTTTTGTTCCCTTGAGAGGTTGTTGGATCAGAATAGGTTCCTGGCATGTGAGTCAGCTCCTGTGGGATATCACAGGTGATTTTTGGGGCTCTTCATTTTGTGAAGCACATAGGCAGGAGATCACACTTCCTCCTGGGAGAGCTGCTAGACAGGTGTATTGATCTGGCTTCTGCTGCTTGGGTCTTGTGGGTCTTGGGTTTCTTAAGTTTTCTGTTCTTCTTGTTATTCTTTATTATTCAGTCTTGAGAGCAGGGAAGATTTGTTTTGTCTGTTTCTAAGAATATATGTGAAAGGCTTTTCAAGAGTGAGCTTTGGTGGGAGTGAGCCCATGTTCCAGTGTTTTTTTATTCTCAGGATGTAGCACCATGCTTGCATCTCATAGACCTTAAAAAAATGCTGATGTAAGGAAATGGAGGATTAATGATCACTTCTGGCCTATGAGAGGAAGTAGTTACTATTACTGTCAATTCGTTGATATCAAACAGACAATGAAGAGATCAGTTTAAGATCCTGCAACACGAGTGAGGCAGAAAAGAACCTGAAGCTTTGGAAAAGTGACTATACTGTATTTTTAACTTTATACTACAATTGATAAGTAGTATGGGGCTAGTTACTTCTAATCAGGAAAGTATCCAAGAGAAGAATATTAATACAGTATAACTAGAGCATAAAATATACATAAAGTTCACCGAATATGCTTCTACATGGCTCTGTGAAGGACTGAAAGAATATAAACAAATTGAAAAAAATCAATCTAATAAACATTTGGCTTCCAATTTCTTCATCTGATAAAACATTGCATCATTTTATGCTGGCTAAGTGATTCACAATTTTTTTTTATTAAATTTCCTCTAACAGCTCAATTTTATAAAGCGTCAGTGAGTAGAAACGATATGGTCTTTGACATTATTACCTGTGTCACCAAGTCACTCTGGGGTTGAGTTATATATTTTAAATGTATCTCTTTATGATCATCCCTCCTTCCTTTGGTGAAATGTGTATGGCAGAATGGGGAAAAGTAGAGAAAAAAGTAGACAGAGGAGTGGAATAGGGAGACACGGTGGACTCCAGCCAGCTGCCATAGTGAAGGTGGTGAAAGAGCTCACAGTACAGCCAGACCTTCCACCCTCCCCCAGCCCTGATGACCTTCAGGGCCCGGGTGCCATCCTGGCTGCACACCAGCCCATCCCACACCTTTATGTTTGCCTGTAACCTGAGCCAATGGTGTTGTTCAGAGACCCAAGGACTAAAATTAATGGTCTAACACTGATGATGCTAAATGGGCATGTTTGCTACTTTTCATTGGTTAACAGGATAAACTTTTCTTTAAATGTAAATATTACTTTTAGGAGTCTGATATTCATGGAAACCAATTCTTGCTTCTGAAGAGAGAATTAGATAAAAAGACAATTTGTAAGTGTAGCTAATCCAGAACTTATTTTATGTTGTTAAAATTTATTTGAGCTATATTTGCTCGGTTCACCATAATGTTTAAGTTTGATTTTAGATATTATCAAAACAAGTATTGGGATGCCTTTACAATAAATAAGTTTCTCATTTTCCTTACCCAACATATTAACAGTGAAACTGAAATGAAACTACTAGAATAGTATATTGAATAGCAATTCTTTTTGTATCATGTTCATAGAATGATCATTACAGGTACCCTGATTTGCTAGTGAATAAAAACTACACTCTTGAAAAATCTTTAGTTAAAGGTATCAGTAACTCTCATTACACTTGAAGACTTCTAAACTTACCAGTTCAATAGAAAACTTTGCACTGACAAAAGACCTTTTATATTTTACTGAAAGGTTTATCAATTTTTCTAGAGAAAGTACAGTTATATCTACTGGAGAATTTAGAGAAGACCTAGACATACTTTTAAGAGAACCTTTAATTTTAGTCAACAGTAGTTTACAATTGGGCCTTTGTAAATCTACATTAAATCTTGAAGTTTCTAATTCTGTTGTTGTTTAAAAAATATGGGGTTATAATAACAGATGTGTTGATTAATCAATCAAGTACTAATTAATATTATTAAAAATGCTTGAAAAGTTAATTGGACAAGTGACATTGATAGTCTGGAATATTTAATAATTTGAAGAAAGCAGTTACCATTTTTAGTAGAAATGCTATTTGAACATCAAAAAGTTTTCTTTTTCCAAGATAAACACAGAATAACATCCAGTACAGCAGAAGACTCACAGCATTTCTTCTTTTTTACAACTTTCATTTGTGTTACATTTTATGTGTCCAACCATTCTTTTAATAGAACTTTTACTTCTACTACTCATTTTACTACTACTACTGCACATTTAATCCCAACTAATTTCTAAACACAAATTTTTCAAACCCTGACATAATTTTTGCATTTTAATATTCATTCCTTTGCTTTTTTAGTTCAAAAAATTTCCAAGAATGTTGTCTTGGCACCATTTCCAGTACATTAACAATAGTACATATTTATTCTTCCTAACAGTTGAGAATGATTTCGATGAAAGAAAGAATAGGTTAAAAAGAAATAAGATCAAATCAACACAACTAGAAAAAGCATTTAATTCTTCAACACTCAAAGCACGTCAGAAATTGAAATCCAAATAGGTATTTTGACTTCCAGTAACTGTTAGCAGTTTGTCGTGTTCAAGGGTTGGATCAGGATGCTGGCTTCTTGTTCTTCTTCTTGTTGCTACCTTCCTCTCTATATTCTTCTTTTTTTCAAAATAATCTCGAGCATTTATTTTTTTCAAAATAATTTTTTTTTCCAAAAAAAGCACTCCAGCTCTACAATGAGTCAGACACCTACAAGTCTAGAGGAAGAAATAGCTGCATGGTACATTCCTCGCTGGCTGCGATTCAGTTTTAAGAAAACTGAACTGAATGTGTTGGAAAGCAGTGGTTTGATTCCAGGGAGTGTGAAATGCATGTTCTTGGACCAAATTCCCTGGCGTAGCAGGCGGTGGAAGGAGTGAGATTAATGTAACAAGCATGCTGGGAAAGGGTGGGTTGGGAAGGCCCTCCGCATCCTGTTAACGTTAAGTGCCATCCCTGCCATCCCTTACCCGCAAGGTGGTAACTTCAAGACCGGGCAGCTTGCTTATCTGTGACTGTCAAACATGCTCACTTCAAACAGATTCCACACCCTCCCGGCACTGAACTGTCGCACCAAGATCACCTCTGCTCGGGGTGAAGATTGCTCTTTAGAATCTTGCAAAATCATTTGTGTGTACTCTTGACAAAAGTTAATAAAACAAGCCTTTCAGGGCAGTTTGTTCTGTTCAGCAGGTCAGGGCATGGTGCTGCATTGCGGTGATGATCATTGTATGAAGAGGGCAGCTGATGAATTCTTTTCTTTTTCTTAGAAATGTTTTACTATTTAGAATGCAGTCTTATCTAATGATGTAGATGCTCTCTCTCTCTCTCTCTCTCTCTCTCTCTCTCTCTCTCTCTCTCTCTCTCCCTCTCTCTCTCTGTTAATCTTTTATCTAGGACCTGGATCCACCATCCAAAAATTAAACCACCTTCTCACTTCCATTCAGTTTGTTAACAAACACTTCAAACATCCCAGCGACTCTAAACGTCGATCTAGTTGGTCTTTTTGCTAAGTGACTTATACCCATATATGCTAAGTAAGGGCTGACACAGCTGGATTCTAGAATTTCAGATTTTATGTGAGTTTAAACACTAACAATGTATGAAAAAAAAATTAGGCCTCAGACTATTTTTCAGTTTATCTCCAATGTCCGTAGTTAGTGCACTCCAAACAAATTAAAACTAGAGCACATTTACATTGCATTTTTTTCCTCACTGGTTTCACCATTCTGGATCTGGGTAATACCTTATCCTAAAGTTTATTTACCCTTGAAACTGTGACGTTCTCCTGAGAAGCCATTTGTTTGCTATTGCATAAAGGTCAGCTTTAAAAGCAATCCAGGCACATGAGATCAGGAGAAGCAACCTGTTCTAATCCATTTACTAATATTGCAAATCAGTTTCTACTGAGGTAGATACTCTGTTTTGTGAAATTGTGTGGTAGACAGGTTTGGGCTTAGGGCTGAAAAATGCCTTGGTCAAAAGTAATTTGATTTGTGTAATCATTAGTTACTTTCCTAATTGTTTCATCATTTACAAAATTATTTCTGTTTGAAATGTTGTAATGGTTCAAGAACGTCTATTTCTACATTGATTTCTATTTTAGATGTAGTACCACATAGTTCAATAATAATTAGATGATGGTTGTTCACTTAAGTATGTGTTTGACGTATGTAAAACAAGAGAATTAGAAAAAGTGATTTTAAAGTCCCAGATCCCCAAAAGGAATGTGAGCATTATGTGCTGTAAATATGCACTGTTTAAAAAAAAACTTGAAATAAAGACTCCTTCCAGCTATGTAAAACCATCTGATGATATCATTTCTTAAACTTTGTAGGATGAGAATTTAGGCAAAACATTCTAAAGATACTTTCCTTAAAGTATTTTTCAGCAGAAAATAATCCTGCTTCCTATTTTAGTGTCTGACATAGAAATTCCTCAGTAAATACTTCCTGAACTGCTTCTATTTCAAAAGCAGGTCTCCATTTTATTTCTGAACAATCATGAAAATTCAATAGCATTAAATTTTCCAGATCCCATGGTTCCAGAATAAGTAACTTCTAGAAACAGTATTTTAGATAGAAAAGTATAAAATAATCTTTGCTATTTTAGGTACTCTGGTCAAATCAACCAGTTAGAAGTGTAGCTTCAGGGTAATTAGTTCTAGAGGAATTACAAAAAATTGTTTCCTTTATTTCTGTATCATTTTCCTTATTTCTTCTATTTATTTAAAACATAGCAAATTTGACAAGTTAAGATTACTTTTTCTTCTCTCTTTATTTTACTTTTACTGAAGTTATGCTATTTGGAAAGGAGCACAAGTAAATGTCATAAATGCTTCTGAGCATTTATGAGAAATCTTTGCAACCTTCACATGGATAGTCTTCCTGCTGCACTGGACCTTAATCAACCCATTCTTTTTGAGTCTCATGTTGGAAAAGCGTGAACACTGGCTCAGAGTTGAGCTCTGATCTCAGCTTTTCAGCTTATTAGCTCTGTGATCTTGGACAAACTGCTTAGCCCAGTCTCTGCGACTCACTATTATCTCTAAAATAGAGATGGCATTAGCTGCTCTCAGGGTTGCTTTTCAGATTAACCACTAAGGCCTGCCAAGGCCTGCATTAGGGGTTCAACAAATGATAAGTACCTTAATTTTCAGTCCCAATTATATTAATCATGATCAGAGCCATTAAAGTAGATTTACTGATACCTCTTTGCACTGACTGACATAATAGCAAGTGCTGTATGAATCTCTCTCTCTCGATATAGATAATGTGCTATTACATTGTGGTTATAAAATCCAATGTTTTGATTTATATTATAGGGTCTTTTAAATTTATTACCCAATGATTTTATTTTAAGAAAAATTGAAAGATTTTGATTAGGAATCCTTCATGATATGATTTTAAATTTAATGGTCATCTCATGATTAACACATTAATTTTTAGACATTTTATTCAATACTTACATTTCTTGTGGATTTTCACTTTTTTCTTAAGTTCCACTCTAAATTCTGCTTTCTATCTGTGGATTTTATCGTTACAGACTGTGAGATATACTTTGTGGCTCATTTCTGCACAATCACTCCTCCACCACTTATTTGCAGTTTGTTTTTCTTCCTGTTTCTGGACTAATTTCCATTTGACTCCACTTAGCTTCCATATTGCTGTGTTTGTGTGTGAGCAGGTCTTCATCTCCCAAGGTCATTTGAGTTGCAAGCTCTACATCAGCTTTCTATGGCCTTGCCCATTCTGTTCTCAACCTACAGATATGCAACAAGCTTGGTGAATTCACTTGGCCCCTTCACTCTGTCCTCTCAGATTTAAGACAACTTATTTCTCCATTCTCTAGCGAATGGGCTCCGAATGTTGCTCTTTAATACATCCATAGTGCTCTTCACCCGAGTTAGAAAGCATCTAACATTTCCACTTCACCTGGTAGTAATGCTATTTTAAAGGCAAATATTAATGTGACAAGATTTACTCGTTATAAATTAAAAAAACATGCTGTTTGTACTGACTAATCTCTTCTCTTTAAGGTGTTTTCAAGTGGAGATCTTATAAGTGATAGCTTTTTATTATCCTAGGATATAAATCACATATGCCTTAGGTTTTATTGTGTGAAACCAATTTTACAAGGCCTCTTTTCCTGGTTCATTTTTCATCTTTTGTATCACTTCAACGTTTATGTTATCAAGTGTTAGATTGATAAGCACATTTATCATAATTGGTTCCCCATTTTGTCTCCCTCAAAATGCCAAATGGATCTTAATAAACATGTCTTACTTGATCAGGTTTCCAAAGACATTGCTTATTTAAAAACCTCATCCTCTAGCCGCTTCGGAGCTGTCTGTTGTCATTATGAGTCCTTGAGATATTGGTAAGGTGTTGAGACAGCTAACTTTGCATCTTCATCCTGCCAAATTAAGGAGTCTTTCTTCTAACCTGTCTTAATTTGCTGGGTGGTAGAAAGCACGCCCTTTTCACATGGCAACAGTCAAGATCACCTTCTGGTAAAGGAGAGCTTTCATTGTCTATGTCCTTACTTATGACAGTGTTCCTTTTTAGATTACTTTGGCTAATAAAAATCATAGAATCAAACCTAATCATGTCTATCTTTTATATTCTGTTTTCATGCATCCCTGCTCAAACACAAAATAGAACTTTCTTCAGGGATTTATTGCATTTTCTTTTACTTTGAATTTATTTGCCCTGCAGTCACACCTTTCTTCTTGCTTTAAGATTATCCTTTTGAGATAGACTTTTTATGGAATTATTGACAGTTCTCTTCTGATTCTTAGGCAGCGTTACTTCCTCTTTTGTTCATCTGACATAATTTTGTTTGTTTCTGCTTAAGTAATCATCACTGGTGAGATAGGAATTCCGCACACAGGACTCCATAATTCATTTAATCATTTTTCTAGAAGTATATCTTACAAATCTCCTATATTAAGTTTTTGATAGATACTTTGAGTTTTTTTCTGATTCATTACCTAGTAAGATACACTTTAAGAGGCAGTTTCTGTTCCTTTGAAGAAGAGATTATTAACATCATTATTTTCTATTTATTCCAAAATCTGAGGCTCTTACTTTTTAGGATGAATTGTTTTCAATTTTTCCAATTGATAGCAGGCATTTTCTTATCTATGGCAAAGAGCTATCCAACTAAAGAAGATATTTAAAATTAGGACATTTACAGACTGGTCATCAGTATTGTTTTATATTTCCTTTAAAGATTTTTTTTTGATCATTAACATAAATGAATTAATGGGAACAAAATAGATGAAATAAAAAGCAGCAAAAGAGAATTAATATTAACTAAAAGTATATTGAAATGTTCAATTTCACCCATAATCTAAAGTGTAAATGGCAGTAAGATACTATTTACTATATTCCAGGGAACAAAACATAATACCTAATGTTGGTGAGTACACACTGAAGATACACTGATATATTACAATTGGGATGCAGATAGGTACGTATTTTCTGGGATCAACTTTGCCAATATAGATAAAAAGTAGAAATATTGATATGCTTTGAAGTAGTAATAGTAGAAAATGTCTTCTAGCTCATTCAATTAATATTTTAAAATACTTGTATAACAACACCAAATGTGTTACTTATTTTTTTTATTTAAAGAGAAAAAAGGGTAGAAAAAACACAGAATTTCAAAAAAATTAATGCTAAGAAATCACTAGTTGATAAATTACATATTGTCATCTTAAAATAATTGTTCAAGACACAAAATTAAAGCATAGAAAGTGGACAAACAATGAGAGTGCAAACTGTTCTGTTCAATGATCCAACAAAAACTTAGTAATATGGTAATGTATCCTACACACATAAGCATACATGCAGTTACATCCCTTAGAGTACTTTCCTTCCCTTTCTTTTTTACAATAGCTATTACACATTTCAGATCTTTTTACTCCAAAAGTTTTTATTACTTTTTACATCAGAGAGACAATGTGATATTTATAAATATGATTCTTATTTATTTCACTTATGAGGATAGTCTCCAGTTGCCTCCATTTACCTATGAAGGTCTCAAGATCATCCTTTTTTATAGCTGAGTAATATTCCATTGTATAAAAATACCACATCTTTTTCATCCACTCTGCGGTTGATGGGCATTTTGGTTGTTTCCAAGATTTAGCTATTACGAATTGTGCTGCTATAAACATGGGTGCATATATATCACTGTGATACAACCTTTTCAGTTTTTCTGGGAAAATGCCAAGGAGGGGAATAGCTGGATTGAATGGAACTTCCAATCCTAGTCTTCTGCGGAATCTCCATACTGATTTCCATAGTGGCTGCACCAGTCTACACTCCCCACCAACAGTGGAGCAGTGTTCCTTTTTCCCCCGCAGCCTCGCCAACATTTGTTATCAGTTGATTTCTTGATGCAGCTATTCTTTCCAGAGTGAGGTGGAATCTTAATGCTGTTTTAATTTGCATTTCTGGAATGACCAGTGATGGTGAACATTTCTTCATGTATTTATTTGCAAGTTTTATGTCTTTATCTGAGAAATGTGTGTTCATCTCAGATGCCTATTTTTGGAGAGGGTCTTTGAATCTGGGGGGCCTGATATTTTTTTAATTCTTTATACAAACATATTACTTATAATATGAGGTCAGCAAAGCGTGGTCACAGGTTGCACAGTGGATCATGGTTTTCATAACTATGACCAATACATAGATGCAAACAGTAAAGTGAAATCTACTAAATTACTAACAGGGGCTGTTTTTTAGGGGGCTATTATCCAGTTTTCAGTATTTCCCAAATTTAAGTATCAAATGAAAATGAACACAATGTAATACTTGATATATTCTTATTTTTAATACCAGCTTATCTCAATTGCAGTTTTAAAATTAAGTGCTCTGGGGAATTTGAAAAACTGACTGCTCTTATTAGTTTTTAAAAGCATTAAATACTTGTATTAGTTAATAATATCTATCTATCTATCTATCAATCATGTATCTATCTATCATCTATTTATCTATCTATCCATCATTTATCTACCTATCTATCTAGCCATCCACAGAAAAGTAAAAGCCTCCGGTTTGGAAATAAAAAGTAATAGTGTCAGTAATTCCTTCCTCAAATATATATATTATATATATTATATTTTATGTGGATATATATATTATATGTGGGATATATATCATATATATGGGATACAGATATATATATATATTATATGGATATATATGGGATATATATATATATATATATATATGATAAAGAGGTTTTTCACATACAAACATCATGCATTTCCAATTTATGAACGAAATTAAATGCTTTGTCAGCACCAAATGAAAAGGTACTAGACTGTTTCTTACTACATACAGTTGAAGATGTATTTAGTTTGTAATGTTCTCTGTGGGGTTGTGCAGAGGAAGAGAGCCCGCAGCTGTAGACGCCTCACTAGAAAAGAGGGCTAACCCTATGTGAAGCAGTCACTGTTCAGCGTGGGCTACCTGTGCGCTTAGTGGATTTTTAGTGGCCGGGCTCACAAACGCTTGGTCAAATGTAGCTTCCCCGAGGCGCTGCCGTGCTAGAGCGCTGTGAAGAGGATCCTGGACTTAGAGAAAAATTCCCTTCCTTTGAGATGCTTTGAAAAATTTCTGTCGTGAAGATGTAATGTTTTCACTCACTTTTTCCAATCTGACTTTCATGTTCCTGTGGATTTGTTGTTAAAGCCACAGCCCTTCTGTCTGTTCTAATGTAAGCTAACTCTCTCTCTCTCTTTCTATCTATATATGGTTTTGTTTTTTTGTTTTTGGAAGTTTGCAGCTATCTGAACACTTGATTCTAAAACTACTTGATGTTTTATTTATTGGTCTTCTAAATCTGCAAGACTGTGGAATCAGGCTCGGAACCTGTGTCCAGAACCCCTCACTGACCAAGCGCAAGCCCGTTCCAGCTTTCTCCGCACGTTTCTTTCCAGCCTGCAGAGCCGCAGTGTTCGACCCTGGCTTTGCTGATATCTCTCTGGAAAGCCATGTTTAAGTCAACTGTGATAAACTATGATGAAATCTCTTCCATGGTCAATCTCTGAAATCCCCAGGGCCCTGACACTCAGTTAGTTAAAGCACAAGCGAGGAAGAGAGGAACCATGGTGACATGTTCACTGTGTGGTGCCTCTGATATCCGGGCTGTGAATGATTTTTGATTTATTTTGCACCTTAAACATTTTACATAGTCTATGCCATTTTTCTTCTGAGGAAAAGGCGATCTTTGGCACACATGTGTTCCACACATACACATGTTAATGTGTATATTTGTATATATAAATAGAAAGCAAAGCCGTAAGATCAAGGCCTAAGTTAGATTTAGTTAGATTTTTTTTTTTCTATACTGGAGATTCAACCTGAGGCCTTTGCACTGAGGTTTGCATGCGCAGCCCTCTTTTACATTTTTATTTTGAGATATAGTCTTGCTAAAGGGCTCAGTTGCTTAGGCTGGCTTCAAACTCGTGGTCCCCCTGCCTCAGTCTCCCTGGCCTGCTGGGATTACAAGAGAGCTACCCCACACTGAGTAATTTTAGAGTAAACCTATGGCACTAGATCTCAGTCCTGCGTTCCATACACTGCAGCTTTCAATTGCCAGTTCTGTTGTCCTCCAATTCATTTTCTATGGTATTTCTTTAACAGAAGTTTCAGCTTTATTTCTTATTCAAAAGACTTCTAAAATTGTGAAGAACACATGAGCGGAGGGCTAGAGTCTATGAGGCACCCCAAGTCTTCTGTGACATGGTCCTTACCTTTGTACCCTGTGTCTAGGTTTCTTCAGGCTTGGTTTAAAAAATAGGCTGTGTAATTCTACCCTCCCGTACGGTGGCTTCTGTTACCCTTTCTATTTTTTCCCCGCCCTCCATCTACATGGAGAACTTGCAACCTTTAAAATATGGTCCGACACAATCCCACAGGTAAACCTGACTACGAATGCACGAGGAGCTACATCTTTCCCTATTTCTTCCCTCCTGTTTATTTTCCCATTGTATTTGGTGAACACTTCCCTAATGTTAGCTATTTTACTAATTTTTTATATTTATTAGTATGAGACTATTATGTCCAGGTTTCAAAGTCACCAGAACCATGGAGTTTGACCTCAGAGGATGTTGACGTACTAATACATTCAGGGAGACGACGTAGCTTAAACTTTGTTCTGTTTTAGTTATTTTTTAAACGCCTACCTCCCCCGCTTCCCCCGCGCTGCCCTTGCTGTCCTGTCAGTCGGATTTGCGATGCTTATGTCACTCTCTATCTCCTTTTCTGTCATGGAAAGCCCTAGGAGGGAGTTTATTTGCTTTTACTTCTTGGGCTCCTTTGCCAGGATGTCAAAACGTGGCCTGTGGTGTTTCCCAGGACCCTGACTTACATGAGAGACCCCACCAGCCACGAGACCCTTGGACTGCCTGACTGGAGGGTTAAGTGAATTGATTTCACTGTCTTGAAATATGAATGCTCAAGTTTTGAAAATTTCATAAGCACCATTTTAGTAACTGAAAAATTTTGTCAGGAAACAAGCTTACATCAAAGTCAATGTGTAGCCATTGTTTTATGTACTTTTTACAGATTCAACAGATCTGCAATAGGTGTAGTAAGTTACTTTTCTCCTGTTGTACTTTTACCTGATATTACTGCTAATTTTAAAATTTGGAACACAAAACAATGCATTAGTAAGAATATAACACGCTACTCTTTTGACCCCCAAAATGATGAAGGTAGGTTTACTATGTATTTGTGGATCAAAGTTTATTTTGATTTTTAAAAACCAGCATGTGGCTTCCATTATTTTTCCAAGCAAACGGTGGTGAGGCTTAGGCTTTTTTGGGAACCTATAATCTCTTTTGAGGCAAATTAGGCATCAGATACAACAGAAGTGAAAGCCTCTGATCTTTAGCACTTTTAGAAACTTGCTACTCTTTGGGATAAGACTGGTCATAGAATTTCGGTCACTTTATTCAGCTGTGTAAGCAATTTCATTGATGGGCCACTGGCTGTCTCACACACCAGCGTTATTTCAGCAGGAGAGGTAGTATTGGCTGTGTTGCAATTTGTATGCCATGTCCATGAGACATCTCTGGACATCATCGCGGGAGGAGGGGCTGGGAGGAGGAGGAGGAGCTGAGGGCGAACATTTAACGGCAGAATGAATGGAAATCCAGAGAACTCTGCAGTCGGGCTGACACCCTGCTTGCAGGGCTTCCTCTCCAGCTTTGCTTCACATCGATTCAAAAATCTCCTAGCAAAACTCTCATAAAATATATGTGATTTCATTTAACTCTAGTCACGATCCATCTTCAAAATGACGAGGATTTTGACAGCTTGCAAAGTGGTGAAGACACTGAAGAATAGTTTGTGCCTTACCAACGCGATCGTGCCCCAACGATGGAAATATTTCAGCCGGAACAACTCCCAGTTCCCTGTCCAGGTAACACCGGTCTTCCTTCTTCCTAAGGTCAGCGGTGGAGCAGGGACGCAAAGTACTCCTTACAAGGCAAATACAGTTCCAAAGTGCTCATTTATTAATACTCACTTTACCATAGAACCTATTGATTTAGCAAAGCCTTGTTTTTATTACTTCTGAGTAATTTTGTTCAGAAATTTTGTAAGTAAATTTTGTACTGTAATTTTGCAGTGCTTTCTATCCAACATGAAGAATGGTCACAGTTCCTGTGAAAATGCCAATTTAAGGGTAATACTAGAAGCCAAAAGTTTTTAAAAACCTATCATTGCTCTTCTGTGTGATTCCGTTGTTGATAGTGAGGGTCTAAGAAATGGAGTTGCCTAGATGTGCATTGTGGGGTACTGTGTCGGGCTGCTGTTCCGGGATGGCTCTTTGGAGTGTTCCCTTGGGAATGCCATTTAAAAAAATTTTAGAATAAATGTATCTGCATAATTTTGATCATTGAAGATCATCATGTGGATACTTCTGTGGTATATTTTTCTTCTTTCTTTTTAAACTTTCTTTAAAAAGGCCCAGTTTTATTGTCATTTTGGCAGATTAAGACCCTGAGGTAGATGGCAGCTGATAATTTGGTCTGTCCACATGTATATACAACTGGGGGACAAATCTAGGAAAAGGACACCAGACCTTGTCTTTCCCTCTGCCCTGCCATCAAATTATGTACTTCCTGAAGGGACGTCTGACATTCCCTATAGCTTTAAGTCTGAAATTACTCCAAGGAAAACCCATCAGCAATGAATATAAAGTTTAAGTAATCTCAGTTGCTTGTGTACTACTTCTTTAGTAGTAAGAACTGTAAAACATGAAATAGGGTCAAGCCCTCTGCATGCTGATAGAAAAATAGGTTAGAGGAGTCTTAAGTTTCCTGGTTATATTTCGCGTGCTCACTGGATTGACTAAAAATGTCTTAGGTACATCCACTTCTCAGGTTACTCAGGATTCAGTGTTTTTCGGTCCTGACACTCATAGGGCTAAGTGGTGCCTTCAGATTCCTTGTAGTAGTCTCCAGGGATTAGAGAGGGGAGAGGATGGAGGGAGAGAGAGGGTGTGAGGGGGGACAGAAGGAGAGAGGAGAGAGAGAGAGAGAGGAAGAGAGAGAGAGAGAGAGAGAGAGAGAGAGAGAGAAGACAGAGAAATTCATCCCAGCAGAAAGGATGCTTGTAATAGTGTTAGTGGGGTACCAGCAAATTAAACCTACCACACTGAAAAGACTCTAAAAAGAATTTAAGAAACTATCATTTGCAATTAAGTAAACCAAGGAAAACATATTCTTGGATTCAGTTTAATTATATCAAGAAAACCAGAAACTAGGACATTCGAAACCACCGTAGAAGTATTACCACTAGGTATAAACTGTGAAAGTGAATATTTGGTTTTAGTTCAGTGTTAGTAATATCTCAAGAATATTGGTGTATGACCTCAGGGAGAATAAATAGTAATGAAAATAATATCGCTTTTGGTTAGAGGTGTCTTCTAAGACTCAAAAGCTGGGCTGCCTGGAGTGTCATTTTTCTTCTCACAGAAGTAGGTGGGCAGGGATTGGCATGTCTCCCCATTAGGCCCCAGAAGCACAAGTGGAGTGATGACTTCAAGATGGCAGATGTGACTGAGCCTAGAAACCAGTTCCCCCAGATCACAAAGTAAGTGCTGCACTCCAGCGGCAACCACAGTGCCAGTGATCTAATTATGTGGCTGGACTACCAGGAAAGCAGCTCTTCCAGCTCCTGGTGGCAGGTCTGTTTCAAGGGTCTGCCACCACACACAGCTAAGAATGACAGATTTGTGGGCGGAATAAACCATCATATCATGGTGTCAAAGTCATTACTCACCCTCAGTCATTACTTGCCTGAGTTTTGGAGGGATGCCAGACATGAAAAATAGAAGTTCTTGAACTTCAACATAGTGAATTAAAATTCCATATGCGGTCCAAGGGGACTTGTGCTATTCACTTGTTTTGAAATAGTAGTCTACCTAGCTTTCTCCCTGGTGTTCCTTTTAAAAACTCTCTAAGAAAGATCTATCAAAATTTATTTTTTAGATAGGTGTCATGTTTTAAAGATGGTTAAAATCCTTAGGGTGTGCTTACACTGCGGTCAGTGAGAACAGTTACTACAGGTTAGTAGCTCTGTGCTCATAGGTGCTAAATGGCTTGTGAAAGGCACCCTGTGGGCAGATGTGTTAACACTGCTCTGTAAGTTCAGTTGTTTTTTCAGTGCCTTTGGAGGTCACTTTCCCTCTTCCCTTGGCAACAGAGAGAGAGGGCGGGTTTGACGACAGCAGCGATACGCTTGTATTTTTCTGTGGTGCTTCCTTGCGTATTTGCTTGTGGCTAATATTTATAGAGAATACCCTGCCAATAGACACAGTTGTGTAATTCACTTGGGGGAAGAGGAAAGAGTTTCAAGGTGTTCTATATTTTAAAGATAGTTGGTATCAAGGGTATAAGTGACCAACAACCATAAAACATAAAAGTTTTAGAGGCCATAATCTCTTTTCTATTAAATATTGAAAATCTTCAGTGCTCATTATTACACTCAGCCGGTTGTAACAGTATAGTAGAAAATACTGTGGATGGAGAATCAGAGACCTGAATTCTAACCTGTACTACACATTTCCTGACCTTGGTAATTCACATACTTTCTGAGCCTTAATTTTATTATCTGTACTGTGGAAACAGATCTTCATTTATTCAGGAGATTGTGTGGTCATCATGCAAAGTCAATGATTGAAAACCTACAAGACTCATGAAAGCAAAAAGATATTTTAAAAATATCTGTTCTATCCATTCAATAGAAGGACTTAGTGGGGGGTTAGATAAGCTTCCTAACATTCAATGTACTACAAATTATTATGGTGACGTCTGGTAAGAATTCTTACAGAATTATAACAATGATTCTTTCACCTTTGCTTTAATATCAAACTTATTTTTAAGAAGATATTTCTTATAATGAGAGTCATAAAAGATTATAGAGCAAATAATTCTTTTTTTCATTATAGAGAAGTTAATTCCAGAGGCAGAATGGATACTAGAATATCCTATTAATTAATTAATTATCTAACAAATGTAGAAAGTGTATTGTGGGAGTATACAGGAATGATATAAGTTGTTAAGAAATGCACCAAAAACTTTTTAAAAATTCTGGGTCTACAAGATTTGGAAAGTCACCAAGACCAGTTTTATTTTTACTTGCAAATGAATTTGGAAGTCAAATGTATTAAATTGAAAAGGTTAAATTCCCCGAGAATAGAAAAGTGTTCAATAAGTACTGCTTGTAACATTAATCCACTCACTTTCAGAAATGGTGAGTTGTGTTATAATTAAGCCAGGGACCTAAAAGCCCAAGAGTCTTCTCTGCTACTTCAGACTCAAATGAACCCTTGGAGTCATCACACTGCATTGAAGGGATTTCATTTTGCAAGATTTTATATTCTAAGTCCATCATAGAAATTTCTACTTAACTCAATCTGGAGGAGCTTATTGTTATTTATTTAGAAATTAGCAACTACAAAAATTCCTGCAATTGGAATCCTTTCATTATACTGTAGTAACTTTAAAAGTTGCTCATAGGAAATAAAATTTGTTACTGTATTGGACTGTCTTTGCACTCATTAGAGGTAAGGAATAGGTATAGTAGTAAGGTTATCATATACTTTTAAGGATAACTATTTTAGTAGACTTTTATCGCCTACTGTAATGAATACATTTTAGGGCTGAATTTCATCTGAGGCAGTCCAGTTTTTTCAACGGTAAATTAAGCTCCATTCCCAGTGAACTATTGCACAATTAGTTTGGTTGGTAGACAACAATGCATATTTTTGGTGTGCAGTGATTTTCTAGATGACTTCTTTTTTCTTTTTTTGAACATTTTTGTGCATATTTTCCACCTTTTATATCTTTCTAACGTATAGACTCTTTTTTTTGGTCATTAACATTATCTTGACATATTGGACTGCTTAACTCAAAAGACTTGAAAATGCTGTAGACCATTGGCCTACACTGAGTCTGTGAGAGGAACACGCAGGGTGGGACGGCTAAAGGACCTCTCAGTGAGGCGACGCCTGAGACTTACACCCTATCTCACTTGCCTTACCCTAGTCCCAGCCTGGGTCAGAAGCTAAAGGCTGGCTCAGGGGTCCAGCCTTGACCAACATTTTCCCTGCTCCTCTCCTCGAGTTCCAATCTGTCCATGCTTGGGGAGAATTCTTCATGGTTCCTAGGTAAAATTAAATCTTATATGAAAATAGTGACTATTGCTTTGCCGTTACCTAGCCTTTAGGCTTTCTTCCTATTTATGACTTGTTCCAGAAGTTGAGACATGCAGGGAAGAGCTTTCAATGGCCGCAAAACTGTGGTTATACTAGAAGGCACTTCCAGGCTTAGGTTGTAACTCATCTGTTGTAGGATCTTTAAAGTGTCTGAGCCCTGAGGAAGATCGCATGGACACAGTCGGGCTTGGTGTTAGACTTGCCAGTGAGCTCCAGTTTACACTGGAATTTGTTTTTTCAGTGTAGTCTAAATGAACTCAATTCATGAGAATATTTCAAGGCTCCTCTCTTTTCTTTTTTTCAACCTATTAAATGCCATACATGGATCTTTTAAATTTGATAAAGAGGTTATTGGCTAATGTGAAGTTGTCATAAACAAGTCTGTAGGTTTACTACATCATTAGAGAGTTTTATTGAAAACGTTTCTTCTGTGATATAGAACTAAATATTGGACTATATTAATTTATCACTGTATGGCAAAAGTTAGTATACAATACTGAAGATTGTTCCCCAGATTTAGAATAATATGCCACATAGCATATGCTTAGCAAGTGCTTGCTAGAAAACCTACACTTCATGAATGGATTTGTAATGGAATTTTTATAAATACTATTTTTTATTTATAATGAGACATAGAATAAAACTACTCATCAGCCTGTGTCTTTTTGGTTATAAATACCCAGAATATAAAACTCTTCAAGTGAAATAACATTATGACCCCTCTCCTCCTACACTGGTTTATATTTAACTAAAGGCAAATGGCTTCAGATTTTGTAAGGCTTCCTTGATTACTGTGGCTATAGTACTTGGAAATCCTGAATTGTTAGACATTCATAACTACAGGGAAATCTCATGAAATATTTTAAAGACATAGTGAATGAGCTGAGCTGCAGTTCTGAATGATAAATATTTATATTTTGGTAGTGCAGTTTAAGAATGAAAAATAAAATTTTATTTGCCAAAAAGAACACTTCATGATTGTAAGTGTTTACACCATAATTACCTGTAACATAATTACCCGTATGAAGTTAGCTTTAGGCTCCCACTTCCTGGAGGTCAGTTCACATTCATCTATTAAGA
Source organism: Hydrochoerus hydrochaeris (assembly GCA_004027455.1). Classification (NCBI taxonomy): domain Eukaryota; kingdom Metazoa; phylum Chordata; class Mammalia; order Rodentia; family Hydrochaeridae; genus Hydrochoerus; species Hydrochoerus hydrochaeris. The sequence continues at coordinate 48,169 of PVLA01005234.1, read as the reverse complement.
GGCTGAGAGGTGAGCTGAGCTAATAGCTAGGAAAGGTAATGGCTAGCTATAGCCTAGCTATCGGGCAGGCTGGGAATCAAATACATTCTATAGCTGTAGTGAAAATGGAAATAACCAACAGGGGCTGTGTTTTTCTGATACGCAAATGACTTACATAGATAAATGACTCAACAGCAGTACACAGTCCCAGAGTAAGCCATTTTCATTTCCACTACTAGCTTTCCTCTGTTAATTCTTCATATTCAAATCTTTTATGACATTCATTGATGATTTCGCTTAAGGCTTTACATCCAGAATATGTTTATTGGTGATTTCTGGTAACCAGGAAAGAAATTCTGCTTCTGTTCCCATTTCACACATGGGTAAGTGATTCAATTAACATAAGGACACACAAGTATTTGTTTCTGTAGAAAAGTGAAAAAAATCCAGGTAGAAGTTTAATTAGGCCCTCAGGAGCAGATGCATCTTTTTAATTGGACATTTTTGTTATTGTGCTTATATAACCACAACCATGCTTGTTGGTTAACCTGGCTTTAGAATGTTCTGAATCCTTTCTCTGCTCTGATTTTATTGTTTACTCTAGAGCCCACTCACAGACTGAATTTTGTCTCAATATCACATAAATTTGATTTTTCATTTTCTTTCCTTTTTGCTGGATTATTATAACAAGTTATTTAAATAAATAACAATTCTTGCTTTATATGGCTGTTTTGATGTTATATACAGGACACTTTAAGACAATGTTTATAGTTGACATTGATTCTTACACTTTAAAGTATTGCACGTGTTTGTAACAAAATATGCTGTTTTTCAGTTTTTGATTTGGTTCTGGTTCATATACTGCTGTAAGATCCACATATGTAAAGGTCTAATGCTATTTTAGACTAAGAAATATCACATTTTAACTTGTTTCTGGTGTCCCAAAATAAAGAATTAACAGAACCTAAAAGCTAGTTCAAAGTAAATGATCAATATGCTCAAAGTTAGTTCAGAATGGTGCTGGGATAAAGGTCAGCAAATGCACAAGTGCTTTAGGTGATTTCTAATAATGTAATATGAGAGAGAGAGAGCGAAAGAGAGTGTTGTTAGGCTGTTTCACAACTTTTACAGGTTAATTTTGACATATGTTTAAATTTTAACTTTACTTCCTAAGGCTAAGCTCTCTAAGTCACTTTAGAATAACACCAGGGACACATTTTCAAAGTCCTTTGAAAGGGAATTTAGTTGTGTGACTCCCATTAATAGTTCCTGCCTTGTTTTTATCTTGGAAAACTCTTTGAAACATTTATCCTTCAAATATGATCTCAAAGTGAGAGCACTAAAGTACAAAACTCAGGTCATTTATTTGTGGTCCCACAAAGCTAATAATTCTTCTGGAAAATGAAAATAAACCCATAAATGTAATTCTGGAAATGAATTTTAACTTTGAGGAAAAATTAGGAGCCCTAAAGAGATATTGGAGAATTGACAGATCTCTCTTCATGATCACATTTTATAATGCTGTAAAAAATGAAATGTTTCCTTGGGAGCAGCAGTGCACATGTGTAATCCCAGCTGCTTGGGAAGCTGAGGGAGGCTTCAAACATTGAGGCAGCCTTGGGATACTTCGGGAGAACCCATCTCTAAGTAAACAGGCTTGGGGGTGCAGCTCAGAAGTACAGTACTTGCCTAGCATGTAGGAGGCCTTGGGTTCAATTCCCAGCGCTGAAAATAAATAAATGAATCAATAAATGATATTTCATGACATGAGAAAGAAAACAATATCAACATCCAAGGCAGACAAACAAACTACCCAACTGTGGGGAACTTATTGGAATTTCTAGTTTTATGCAAACCCCTCTCACAAATATGTATTTTAATAAATATTTCAATATGTTCAAGAGTTCCCAGGTTTTACAAATATTAGAAAACACAAGACTAAGCTCAATTTAGAATGCTAGTTTTAAGAGTAATAGGAGTGGTGATTATATAATTATGTAATTCAGAGAATGGAATATTAAACAAAATTATAAAGTAAAAATGGAATCATTACATATATGTAGGAAAATTAAGTTTTAGTCTATTTAAACAGTGTGTGTGGGAAAATTTCTAATCTTATGAATAATTATATATTTTAAAATTTATAAACAGAAGTTACCACTTAATACTACTAGAGTATGGACACTTTTAATTTCAATCTTTAATATTTAAATTCATACAAAATATCAAGGTACTCAGAACACAATTGTTGACTACTCATTCAATAACTTGACTCATACTGATATTCACGTTGTCTACAATACAGGATAAAAGAAATCAAACTACGAGTGTAAACTAAATTTCATGCATTTTCCTTGATGAACCATATTGGCTGTGGTCTTTGACCTTTTTGGGGGGAGGTGAGGGGAGCTTGTTTGTATGTTTTATAAACATAATAATCAAGGTGGGGAAAATCAAATATAATTTTGAAGAGGTCTAAGTGTTATTGATTGCAGATGCGGTTTAAATATTGGTTCAAAATCAGTCATGAGATTTTTGAAAAGTATGAAAGCCTTCTCCTCTCCTAGGTGGGTTTGCAGAAATTGTATTTTAGGCAATCACGTATGGGCCTTGTGCTTAATGGGCCAAATAAAGTGAACGCCACGGACAGCCTCCACTCTTGAATTTTGGCTCACTCGTGAGTAACATTAATCTTGATGGACCAGGCAGTTGGAGTGACCATCATGACTTAGAGAACAGATGCTGAGATGGTGTCGGGGGAGTCCCCTATGATTGACTATCAACTTTTGTGAGTGGGAGCTTCAGGGCTTCAGGTTAGGCAGAAAAGAAATTGTGATGCTGGTATGACGAAGTCTGAATCAACCAGAGAAGAAGTTCTGGGCCATCTTAAGTATGTGTCTAGATCTCTGGCTGGCTCGATCTCCAGATGAGGGTGCAGGGGGCTGCCTGTGACAGAAACCCAGACGGACTGACAGCAGGAGATATCCATGGGTCACATTCTCAGGGCAAAAGCTCAGAGGTCAGCCATCTTGTCTACCTCAACAACGCGGGGGTGGGGTGGGGGGGTGTTCCTCAACACTCTTGCTAACTTGAAAGCTCAGGGCTGGGAATCAGTGTGCATAGTTCTTAAAGCCTGCAGTTCTCCTCACTCTGACTAAGGATTTATAGATAGGTAACTCTTGGTTGACCTGGGTCTCATGGCTTATCCGCGGCAATTTTGAATTAACATTCTTATAAGTAAATTAGAGTTCCTGGGTGAACTGCCTTTTATCTCCACTTAAAGAACAAGCTTAGAAAATATAGAAAGGGTAATAAATCAGATTAGGTTCAGAAGTCACTGCTCTTCCAGTTACTAGAAGATTGATCTTTGCTTCCCTAAAGCTCAGTTAGTTCAAGCATAAGATAGAGAATTTTATGTTACCTACCATGCTGTTGCTTAGACGAAAAAAAAAATCCATTAACAGCCTTAGAGACAGTGCCCTGCTCATTCCTGTTAACTATTAGTAGGGAGCATGTCTCAGGGAGCAGATCAGAGAGGAACTTTCAGCGACACAATATGCCTCTAACCCTATTTTCCCAACATAGCTTTGTAATTTTATTTGAAATAAGATCCTTTCCTAGAAAAATTCAAATTTATTATAGCAACCTAAATATTCAATGTTTTCAACTGCATATAGACACTAGTCAACCCGAGATATGTGCAATTTAGCTTATGTTTTAACAGTTTTTCATGAAACTAAAGGGTAGAAGTAGAACAGTGAGAGATCATTTGACTTCTGTAAAATTTGCCTGAGAAATGTCTGTTCCTAGGGAAATGCTAATGTAAGTGTTATTCTATTTTTCAAAAAAGAAGTGACTTTATATATGGGTTTCACACTAGGGAAATTCTGAAGTATACATAGCATTCAATTACCATTTTAGTATTTAATTATACAAATACTTAATGAATGTCAAGGACATACTAGCACTATAATAGAAACCTCAGCAATGGTAATAATAGAGACACAACAGGCTTAGATTTTTGGGGTGGAGGAGAAAAATGGAATAATTACGAGCTATAACATACTTAGAAATTTTGTACAGAAATGCAATACTGCAATAATGATACCATCTCAGTGAATTAAAAAAAAATTACTGCTGACATACAGTCAATTTTGGCAAAGAAGGATAAATCTGAACTGAGACCATAGTGCTAAGTAAAAGGAATCAGACGTAAAAAGTTAAATATGAACGATTTCACTTATATGAGAAATGCAAAGTACAAATAATGTGAAGACCAAGAAGAAAAAAAGATGATAGGAGATAGGCAGAATGGGTTCTGTAGAGAGGGGAAATGGGGAGGGAAGGAAAGGAAAGGGAAATAAGACAGAGATGCGATGTACCCACAGTGCTGGTTCCCCAAGATAAACGTGTTTATTATGTTTCACAAATATAAACCAATGGCCATGGCCACCCCAGGGTGAGAACCATCAGTGTCTCCTGAGATCCGTGCCATGTTGGAACTTAAGCTGCTGGGAAACCAAGCAACCAGCTCGCCACCCTGGTAAGTGGCTGTGAGCCCACTGACACGCAGGCTAAGATTCAAACATCCATCCCCCGCCCCTGTTAGCAAGTGGGAGCCAGAGATCTAAGCATCTCTTGAGAGGTTGATTATATGCAATATAGCAAATAAAAGGGATTTCCTTCTATCATCTCTTTGAAGGCAAATATTTTTATCACTATTTTGCTTTGTTCTGATTAATGGTATTGCTCTATTCAATATTCTGTTTTGATAAGTTCTATAATGTTCTGTATTTCCTTTGATTCTGATATACCTGATTGATAGAACAACTATTGTGAAGAAAATGAGATATACTATGGTACCTATTACTGTTATCCTGGTAACCTGCTGTGAAGTTCTGTACCAATTTCACTACACTGTCTCAGTTGGCTTTGTTCCGTCTTGTTCTGTGGTATTTTACTACTTTAAAAATTAAAAAAATAAACCAATGAAAAGAAAAAACAATGAAGGCAATTTGCATTATGTATATTGTGTCCAATTTTATTCCTTTTTGCCAATGGTGAGAGTTTAGATTACTCGATAACACATTTAATAATATTAACAATGGAAAATTTTGTGAGAAAAAAGCAAATGAAATTTAGAAGTCGTTGTCTAGATTCTTCCGCAGTCCTTTCCTGTAGCCACCTGGCTGAGGTGGAGAGCTCACAGGGTCCCTGCTGGCTCACAGTTGCCACCCAGGTACAAACCATCATTACTTTCCTTTTTCCTGTCACATGGATTATGGCTATGGAGAACATTTGCCTTTGCTTTGAAGAGAAGGTAAAAATTAGTAAAAGTATCCAGAAACCAGTAGGCAGCAAATAACTATTTGGAGACACCATCGTGTTAGCGTCTTACTATCGGGATGTCACACGCTGCCTCCTGGTTTTAGATACTCGCCAAGTCTGCAGTGAGGACTGTACTTGTGAACCACAGCTGGCGGCTTCTGTGGAGGTGAAGTGTCGAATTTGGCTTTTAGGTTGCTATTCCAGAAGTTGCAATCTAGTAGGTTAAAAAAACACCTCAAAATTTAAAATGCAAAGCAACACATAGCCAATGCATGATGAATGCCATGTGAATATAAGACAGTAAGTCCTTAATTCTGACCTGAGTGACCCTTAGTCATAAGAGGAGCACTAGGCAGCCTAAGAAGGCTATAAACTGTTCACAAGGACACACTTACCCATCAAGGGCTGACACAGAGAGCGGGAGTCTAAGGTATCATATTATAAAGTATGGGAGATGACGGAGGAGTTAACATTGGAGTTGTTTAACAACTACTGTTATTCAATAATTGTTTAACAAAGCCTTGACTGCATTGCATAGGATGGATAGAAGCAAGGAGAGGCTGGAGGCAGGTGGGACACTTAGGTAGCCATGGCAAATGGTGACAGGGATTTTCCCTGTGGTGGTGGCACCTTTAATGCAATGTGGTATTAATTCTAGAAGCAAATGAGTCACTGCTTATTCATTGTTAGGGTCATTATTTTTAATTATGAGATGCTGTGTGTTGAGGTGAAACTATTTTAATTGGAATATTATTTAAGCAGCTTTATTATCCAGCTTGTACTATCAGACGTGTTTTGAAGATTGTTCCTTCCAGGGTATGTAAGGGAAAGATGGCAAAGGGAGTCAGAAGTGCTGAGGAACTTAGTATCTTTAGGTTTGCGATATTTGAAGCCCTGAGAAGTACCAGAAAAACACTGAGTTAGATATTCACATTTGAGAGAGCAGTTCAACGAAACACAAGAAAACTAAATTAATAATTTGAAATGTTATTAAAACTATAACTTCTAGGACTGGGGATTTGGCTCAGTGGTACAAGCACTTGCCTAGCAAGTACAAGGTCATGAGTTCGATCCTCAGTACCAAAAAACAAACAAACAAACAAACAAACCCCCAAACCCACAAAAAATTATAATTTCTATCCAGGATGATACAAACAATATGTTGCTAATAAACTAAGAGAAATAATGGGGAGGAGGAGTGTAAGGTAGGAGAGTGTGTGCCTCTCTTTTTTTTTCCTCTGAATTTTCCTTTCTGATTAATTTTTTTAGTTCTTTAGTAGTACTTTTCAAACAACAGATTATCTAACCGACTTCATTTCATTAACATGTGAACAAAGCTTATTAATTGCTTACTATGTCCCAGGTGCTGATATAAGCTGGAAGCACATTAGTGAACAAAACAGTGCATACTCTGCCCACATGAAGTTCACTTTCTAGTGAAATAAATAAGGCAGTGGATGCTATGTTAGGGAGCAGTGATTGAAACTGTTAATTCTGTACAAACTGAGCTCATGGTAGCATGAAAACAAAGGACGAAGTCACAAAGCAAAAGGAGGTACTGAGCGAGTCTGATTGGAAGTGGGAAGAGATGGCATGTGATTCCTGCGCATCATGGAGGTTTTCTGAACACCATCCAAAGTGTGGTCCTTGCCCTGTCTTACAGGAACAGGCAAATCGCAGGCAGGTGTTTGTTTAAAAAGAAATAAATTTAAGAGTTCAAAAGAGACTTCGATTCCACGGTTTGCTGCTTTTTCTAACGTTTCTCGAGGTCCGAGGTCTAGTGGAGATCCAAGGTCTAGTTGAAATCGGGTCCAAAGCCAGGGAGATGTGGTAAGGGCTGTTAACTAACTTAGGGTTTGGGGGCTAGGAGTCTTCTTCCCGGAAAGAAGAGTCCTTAGCTTTCTGTCGTTACCCTAACTTTTTATCCTTCCTTCTTATTCTTGCTTACCCAGCTGCTTGGGTTAATTTTTTTTCTGACCCTATTGTTAGGCTGTTCTAGTCATATTGATGGAACTAAACTACTGTTCCATGCAGAAAAGCAGGCAGGCTACGGGGGTGGAGGGCATATTGTAACTCTGAATAGAGGCTGTCAAAGTAGACCCTGCTAAGAAAACGACATTTGAGCAAAGACTTGAAAGAGTCCTTCAACTGTAGACTTTAAATTGGAAATTTGATGAGTTTCTTTATCAAAAATTTTATTTTTTGTTATCCCAAGCACTGACTGAAAAGATAAAATCCCCAAGGGAAAGGCTGATATTTTATTTGTCTTTGTATTTCCAGGTATTTTAGTGACATTCTTTTTCAGGTTTTATCTATTTTAGAAGCCCTCATCATATTTTGCTTTTTAGTAAATGGGGCACTGGGGAAATTCATCCATTTATCACCAGTTTTTTCATGCATGGTAGGAGCTCAGTGATATCTGTGATTTGAATGTTTACAATGTCATATTAGCAATGTAGACACATCAGGGCCATGTCACTATGTCTCTTTGTTTTGTAAAACTCGTATAATCGTATTTCCTTTCATCAAGGTTTCCTTTGCACTTTCAGCTTTCAGCATACCAAAGGGATCTCACAGTAGGCACTTACTTTATAATTTAATATTACGATCTAATTCCTGGACCATGCACCTTTGTCTACTAGGACCAAAGGTATTAAAATATCTTACGGTGGTAATAAGGTGATTTCTTTTGGACTCACTGGGGTGAAATAGCATTTGGGGAACTGTTAGCTGGAAAAGGGGATTTTAAATAATGTCTCTTTGTCCAGAGTGCCTCCATCAATTCATAGATAAGTCAATTGGTGCTCACCATTTTAAACTCATTGGAGACCAGAGTAGTTAAGAAGAATATAAAGGCTACTGTAGGCAACAAACAGAAGCCTTGTAACAATATAATGTGTGGTGGGAAAGAGAATTGAAAGATCTATAAAAACCGCCCAAAAGAACAAAAAATATAATTAAAGCAGCAAAAGACATATTGAACACAATCGCAGGGACTATTTCAGGCAGTAGTAAATGTCTGCTCAAATATATCCTTAGAAAAAGGAAATCAAAAGTAGAAAACTACTCCCAAGGAGAGAAAAGAAAAATACCAAATAGAATTGTAGGAACAGGCTAACAAAAGTTGGATTTGCTTATGTTAATTTTTACCTTTCTTTAAAACATTTAACTAGGGTCTTACCTGAAGATCCAATAATTTGAAATTCTTAGATGAGAAGAGGATAGAGGAAAGCAAAAGAAAATATAAACAAAGATGATATTTTAGGCATGGATCAGGGGAGAGCAGATAAACTGGCATATAGAAAATAATTGAAATTTGCAATTTATTTCTAAGTTCTGCTAAGTATAGTTATTTTATATACCATAAAATTGTATTATTTAAGAAAATATTTTCTCTTTCCTTTTGTGAAAGCATTTCAGTTACACAAGAATTCCTCAAGAGCAGAAAATAATGTTGCTAGTGGAAAAATACTTGTTTTGAGAGTGAATTTTCATTGCTTGGACTAAAGGTTTCATCTAGCGATACATGTCAGAGTTCCCTGGAGATTATTTTTGCCAATAGATACACTCTTACTGAGAATCATCTTCACAAAATAGCTTATAATAATCTTCAGAAATTCATTGAACTCTATCACTCTTACATCCTAAAATAACCTCTATCTTGAATTATAATTAGGCAGAAATTACCAAATTGAAGTAAAATATAGAATCGGAAAAACATGTTATTAAAAGTGACAGACACAGTAGATTTTCTAGGCACATGAGCGAAACTCAGGCATGTGTGATAAGCCAGTCTATACCAGAGAAGTCTTGTCACCTCTCAGACTACATTAATTATTGTGCTTTCCTTTGGGCTGTGTAATTCCAAAATCTCTTTTTTTATTGTAGTGACTGTGAAGACAAACCATAACTATTGAAAGATGTTATCAAGCTTGCAATTTCAAACACCAGTTCCAAGGCTATAGATAAAACTTCACTTTGAAGATAATTAGATTGTTGTCAAAGAAAGGACAAAATTCTTTTGGTAAACCCTGCCCATGAACACACACACACACACACACACACACATACACACTCATACACACAAGCATGTATAAGATGTGCATTGCAGAACTTTTTCGTTTTCCTCAGAAATACACACTTGAAATTCACATGTTAAATTTCTGATTTAGAAGAAAACTAGTAATATTACCTGTTCAGAGGAATGTGATAACATATTCTATCAATTTTAATAGGAAACAGTGAAGTAATTTTGTGAGTCAACGTAATACTAGGTGCACACATACTTAAGATGTAGGAGCATAATATACTGATGATAATCAAAATCCCATTTTACTTTGAAGATTAATCATTCTAATGGCCAAAGGCTTGGGCACTTTAGCTTCCAAAGAGGTATCTTATTTCTGCAGTGAAGAGTATTATAGAAAAATAAAGTCCTCTTTTTCACATTAATACTTGAAAAGCTGAGTGTTTATGACAAAGCTAGAAGCGTATAGCAAAGGGGCCTAGAAACCATTCACTGAATACCTGTGGTCTCTTAAAGTTGGAATGTGTGTATGCGGCAAGAGTGAGGATGCGGTAGCAAACACAGTGGCTCCAGCCCTGAGACCTTAAGGGAAGGGAGACAGAGGTTAGTTCATCTCTGTCTCCAACGACTTCACCCACCCTTTCAGAAACAGCTATGATCTTTTATCCTTTGAAAAGTGCTACTCATGGCCAAACTGGTTTCATATATATTTGTATCCATCTCACTAGCTCCAGGTTATTTAAAGTAAATCTCAGATGTCAAATTGTTTTATGCTTTAATATTCTGGTATGTAAGTTTGATAATGACAAGGACTCCTAAAAATAAAAGTACAGTATGAACATGAATCCCCCAATTTTTTATCTGTATAATTAAGCATCAATTATTAAAATTTCCTCAATTATTACAGAGATTTTTTCTTCATAGTTTGTTTTTAAAAGCCAGGCTTTAATTAGTTTGTCCTGTAGACTCTTCTGAAGCCTAGGTCTTGCCTCACAGGTGGGGTTTAAGACGTTTTTCTCTTCCTTGAAGTTTATAGACATTGAGAGTTCGATTCAAAGTATTTCACTAGGAGAGTTTAGAATATTTGTGAAGAGAGCATAAAATCTGCCTTTTAGATATGTTTTTCTAATTGTCCCTTTTCTCCGGCAAGAATTTTATAGAGTCTGATTCAAAGATTAACTTGGCAAAGTAATCAAATTCAGAATGCCCATGGTCTAAAGAGGGAGCCAGACATGGGTATAATTAACTCTAATGAAAAGCAAAATAATGATACGCTTTTAGAGTGTTTCACAGTGCTCACTTTAGTATCAATACTAAGAGTGAAAAAGCTTCGGCTTCTTCACAGCCGTAATGCTGCTGTGCAGGGGGAAGCCCCCGGACAACTCCATCAAACACGAGAGCTATGTGGGGCTCTGTGTGATAGATAATCTTGAAGATTTCTTCCGGCTCTAAACATCAGAGTGAGGATGAGCTGTATGGTACGATTCACAATGCTTTTGCAAACTCATGAACTTTCCTTCAAGCTAGACGGGAGTGAAGCTAGGGAATACTAAGGAGGAAAAGATAGGCCAGAGCATTTCAGCTAAATTGAAACCTTTCTGGCTTGTCAACAGCTCTACAAGAAGACTTAGAATAGGCAATGTATTGACACGCTTCAGTTCCTCCTTCAAGCAAAACAAAAACCTGTCAGGTGACAAGAGCCATATCTTGGAAGAAAAGTGACAAGAAGCAAAAGAACAATCCTGAGTCTGGGGAATATGATTTCATTAAATATACTGTGCATTTATCCAAGATGCTTGTGGGTCTTATCTATGTGTGTGTGTGTGAGTGTGTGTGTCGTAGTTTGTATCCCACTAAGATTCATGCGACTGTTTTTTTAGGCACAGACAGCACACATTGTCCTTGAAGATGGAACTAAGATGAAAGGCTACTCCTTTGGCCATCCATCCTCAGTTGCTGGCGAAGTAGTTTTTAATACTGGCCTGGGAGGGTGAGTAACGCATCTCTTGCGAGGCTTTATTCTTTCACTCTGTCGAGGGGTAACTGGCCGATCTTACTCCAGAGGGAACACAAAATCGCTGTATCATCAGACCACAGACTCCCCAGTGGGCGATGCCTGCCACAGCCACCCCGGAACAGAGGCTTTGATGTGAGGGTCCTGCCGATGCAGCTAATGAGGACCCGGGTGCTCCTGTGGCCCCTTGAAAAGAAAGAACAGAATTCATCCTAGAAACTTATGTTGTGAAGGCACAGGTTAAGTGGGATTACCAGAGATACAGATCTGAACATCGGAGTAGGGAAAGACTACACAGCACAGCCACTGCCGTCCTCCAGTAAAGTTAAGAAGCATTCTGTGCAGCAGTATGAAATATAACCTGATAAGGGGATACGAAAGTCCCTTAGATTTTAAAAACAATTTTAAACTCTAAAAGCCAACAGATATACTTGCTGCCTTAAAAATAATCAGGGAGAGGGTTAGTACATAGATCTAGTATTTTGAATGATTATTGATCATGACTCAACTTAGTGTTTAAGATCTACTGAGTGAAGTAGGGTAATGAAGATAAGGGTTGCTACAGAAATCATGCAGCTAGTGCTACATACTCGGTGAATGTTTATATTCTTCTGGGAGCCAAGAAGCTGAAGTTCTGGCCTCAGTTTTTGTTTTTGGCTTTTTGAACCCAAGACCCACCTTTTGTTGTTTTGTTTTGTTTTGTTTTGGAGACAATGTCTTGCTAAGTTGTCCAGACTGGCCTCAAATGGGCAGTCCTGAGGAGCAGGGATTATACGTGTACCACTATACCCGGTCTGGTCTAAATTCTAATGATAACTGATTATGTGATATTGAGAACATCAATTAATCTTTTTGAGTTTTGGTTTCTTTAAAGGATAAGGAGGCTGGATTAGACAATGCTTTATAGCCAAGGATTTAAAACAATATGAATAAGTCTTACAGAAACGACTAGATTTTTTTCAAAGGGCCTCTGTTAGACACTCCATAAAATGACCTAGGATAAATTTTATGAATTCATTAGGGAAATTCAAATTAGCCTTGTGAAGGCAGGAGGGTACTGTGTTAACTAGCAGATATCGATCGACCCATCAGCCATTGCTATTAATGTATATTCTTTGCCAAACTCTTGTCTCTCTGGGTGAAGGGTATGAGGTGGTTTTTCAACCAGTTCCACTGCTGAGAACATTAAATTACAGTGTATAAAACCTGTTTGCAAAGTTTTGCTTCACCAAGCCATTATTTAAGCTTTTCGACAGCACTAATTACTAGCTGTGTTAATATACCTGCCAACAAACAACTGTTTAATATAGATCAGGATGATGGAGGGCACTAGAGTTTTCCTCTCAATGATAGATTATGGGTAATAAATCTTGTCACATCACAAAAGTCAAACAGGACCTGATGGATTAATTTACTTCCTACACTGTGGTTCTCTGGGAGAGGCTGCATTTATTCACTTACTGAAGGGTGCAGCAAGCCCAGGGTTAGAGGAAATGACCAGTTCTTTTATGGGAAGAAAGAAGAAAAGCAAGGAAATCAAATTAATTAAAGGTTTTTTTTTTTTTGGATGCAGAAGAAGGCATTCATTTATAAGATTATCCCCCAGGCTACTTTCCATTGAGAAGCGCAGCTTTTTGTCTATTACACAGCTCACCCAGTCAGTGCTTGATAATTAGGGAGGTTATTTTGGTTTTTTTCATCTTCAAAAAATGCATTTATATTGTATAGAAGCCTCAGTTAGAAATTATCAGTTCCTGACAGGTGAGAGGCATCTAAGAAATTAGCGGATGGAGGTGGTGGATAAATCTCATGGTGCTGGAGTCACTCTAGGGATTGCAGAGCTACAAGACGGAGCGAGTGCTCTGTTAACAAAGTTAGTTCTTCAAGGAGCCGGGCTGGATGGGTTTGAGGAGTTTATGCTGATGGCTACCTGAGCTTAATTTTATTGGTTTTGAGGTTGTTGATTCTGTCCCCTTTGACATCCAAATTCACTTTCAGTAGTGATCCACAAGAGATACATGTCTTAACTCAAACTGCAGGAAGTCAGAACGTAAGAAGGAAGAAAAAACTCAGTTGCAAAGTTTCCCAGCATGTGGAATAGGTGCAGATATAATTTCCTCAACTTTAAAATTCTTTCTGCATTTACCCCTAATTACTTATCAATACTTAAAAAGAACTACTCAAAATCTATTAAAGATCACAAATGCTTCAAGTGTTATGAGATTGATGTATTTCTAAATTAATGATAATTCCCACATTTGTATACTTTTTCTAAGATTATGAACTCATTTATTTTAAATATTTACTGAGTTTGATAAATATATGCCCCATCCAACTATCACTGACATAATCAGGATAGTCGTCAGAACCTTAAAAATATATTGAAAAATACTTTTCGATTTTTAGTTAATGTCTTGGTGAAACTGGCAGCTTTCAACAGTAAGTATGAGTTTGGGTTCACTGATCTCTAGCAGTCAAGGGGAATCATCACAACATTTGCAAATATTAAAGAGGGGAACAAGATTTTCAAAAGTTAAAGTAATATAGCCAATTTTAAGAGAATCGAAGCATTTTTCAAAAACCAAAGAAACTAAAATTGCATGAAAATATGCCTTAGTATGTGGGAGTATTTCTTTTTGTATTAGCTGTAGCATGGGTTAATTTTGATAGTTTGACATAAAAATTACCTAGATTTGCTGGAATCTAGAAACAACCTTATGAGATTTTCATCTCATCTTCTTGAATTTTCAAGAGCTTCAGAGTTTGTGTGCAGATTTAAGTTCTACAGTCATATTCTTTTTTTGGTTGGTGTTCCTGTCTTGGCATGTTTGCCTAGGTACCCAGAAGCTCTTACCGATCCAGCCTACAAAGGACAGATTCTCACCATGGCCAACCCTATTATTGGGAATGGCGGAGTACCAGACACTTCCGCACTGGATGAGCTGGGACTTAGCAAATATTTGGAGTCTGATGGAATTAAGGTAACACCAGAGATGATTATTTAAATATTCTCAATTTGAAGGGGCATAAATGACTCATTTTTAAGCATTCCTATACTCTACCTTATTTCTAAGTATTTAAGAATAATCTTTAACTTGAGATTATTTTGAGTTTCACTTCTCAGGACATTTTAGATTTTAATGCCTTCATCTTTACTTAATTTGGAAAATGTTAAAAGTTCAAATAATAGCTAAGCAACATGAACTGATAAAGAATTGTATTTTAGAAATGACTTAATAATTAACTCTCCATCAGTTATTTGCTATCTAATCTTGTCTTTTTTTGAGGGACTGAATAAGAAATAGTTCATATGCCAGTGTAAAAGTGACTATGTTATAATTTTCCAGTCGAAGGAATTTGGGTAATATTTTGGGAATATAAATCCTGTAAACAATTCAAGACTTTATATGTCAAACTGATCATTTTCACCACTGTATTTTGGAGTGACTTGGATCATCACTTAGTTAACTCTCACTGTTTCTCACAATTTTCCCCAAATGTCTCAGTTTACTTTATGTGTACATTAAGAAAATTATTTTATTCTTTATTTTTATTAAACAAATAATTATCAATCAACTTACTGATAAATGAAATAGGGGAAAAGTACAGAATGCCAGGAAGACAGACTGGCTTGATGTCAGGATTCAGCCATCCGGGTAAACCTGTGCCCCCACAGAGAAAGGAAACAATTGCATATTTAAAAATAAAAGTGTCAGCAACCATTCGTTTTTCATAGTTTCAAAATCTTCTGTCCCATACCAGGGGACATAAGAAAGTATTTCTTTTAAATGCAAACTGACCTTCAAAGTGAGTCTCAGGAGAGGAATGGCTTTCCCTGGCTGATGAATGACTGCCTGTCTTTCCAGGTTGCGGGTTTGCTGGTGCTGAATTACAGTAACGACTACAACCACTGGATGGCCACCAAGAGCTTGGGGCAGTGGCTAAAGGAAGAAAAGGTGAGCCAAGTAGCAGGGCGCCCGGGGTCACCGAGGGCCAGCTGGCGGCTCTGCGCGAAGCTGGAAAGGTGGGTGGAGATTCAAAAGGGCTGAGCAGACGGGAACGTTTGAGAAGCTTGGAATCTTTCTATTTGTGACCATCATTTTATTTATTTATTTATTTTTGCTGTAATAGGCCGACCGGTCTAGACTCTTTCCTACTTGAAACACAGAGAACCACATATTTTCAATTTATCCACAAGCTGGCACTCACACACGCTTGGCTTCAGTTCTCCTTTGGTAATGGGGGTAGGGAACTACTTTTTACTTTTCTATTCTCTTGAACAGTCTAAGTCCTCCTGGCGGCCCTTTTGTCCAGGAAAGACGGATGGAACTGGCTTCCTGGTTGCTAATGCTAGTTTTACAGAATTAACTGGCTGTGCAGGGCATGTAATCATTCCATACAGCACTTCATAATTAGAGCGGATCCTTTTAAGTGATATAGGAAAAGGATTATAAAACCTTGTGTTACACTTTCCATACTTAAGTTATTAACTTCTAATCAAATAAGAGGCTTCACCTTGTCTGGAAATTGGAAGTACTTAATGTTAATGAACTACCTTCATTAACATCTATTTAGCTTCATCTTCAGAGATATTGTAGCTTTTTGTTCAGCTTCTGCCAGGACCCATAATTGATAGAATAAGGTTACAAGAAAATGTTACATTTCCAGTGTGTGTCTGCTCAGTGGGGCTAAGTGTTAGCTTTTTTGCAACAAGAAAACTCTTGCTCTAGGAAGTTTCATTTTTTTTTAATAAAAGAGAAGTCATCTATATCACGTGCCTGCCATCATCACTTTCTTCTCAGCCATTATCTGATTTATTTTCAATACCTAGACAGCTAACTTCCATAATGGTCATCAGGAAACTTTTTTTTTTTTTAAGTTTCCTTTGGGTTATTCAGGACATCTCATTCTAAAACTTCTTCATGTTGGAAGAAATGGTTGTAATGTGAGCCTAACTCTTGGCTTGTTACTTTGTTTTTTCAAAGGAGTTTTAATAATCTTCCATGGTCACAGACACAGAGACTAAAAAGGGTCCAAGATCTCAACTAACACTTGTGTTCCTGAGTCCTGATGTGGTGTTGCCTGGTTTAATAAAAGGGTGGACAGGTGTTAGTATGACATGACTACTTGACAGAGCTCTTTGGGAAAAAAAATGTACTGAGTGCCCACTGTGTGCCAGGAATGCTTGACTCAGACCACAGATTCATAAATTATTGCTTATGAAATGCACTGATTATGTTATTTCAAAATACATATTTTGCACATACAACATACACACAAAATTATATATGTGTTTCAAACATAAAGAGAAGTGCATCTTCTATTGTTTCAAAAGAAATGTATATATATATATATATATATATATATATATATATATATACACACACACATGCACTATTATTTATTTAATATCCTAGGTTAAAAGCAAGAAAATTGCACCAGATTGATCTTCTGACTATCCCATTTTTTATTCTGAGGAAGGGCCCGGGTATTAAGAGTCCTGTGCCCTACTGGAGTAGCAATTTACTGTATTCTGGCAATGCAGTCACTCTGGGTCAAAGAAAAGAAGTAGTGGGGAAATTATTTACAGCTCAAGAAGATAGATGAAACCAAGTTTGTAACTTGAAAACAATATGCTGTATCTGATTTTCTCCAATTTCACTGTCACAATGACTTTTTTTTTCTTATAGGTTCCTGCAATTTATGGCGTGGATACAAGAATGCTGACGAAAATAATTCGGGATAAGGTGTGATCATCCTCTTTAGCCAAATCGACATTTCTTCACATACTTTTGCCTTCAGTTCCTGAGGGACCCGTTAACGTGAAAAGAGCAAAACCTGCCAGCTTCTCTTTGGTCTCTGTCACTTTGCTTTACTCTTTCTAGTGTCACTCTCAAGATGGAATACTTGATTGGTATGTTTGTAACTGGATAGACTGGCAGTTAATTCACCAGGAAGGAGTTTATTGAGTGCCCACTAGGTGTCAATTACACCAAGTCAGGACACTTATAATTCAGCTCAGGTGACAGGACTTTAGTAAAACTAATGGAAAAGGTAAACCAGTGTGCGTGGTCATTTTACCTACATTGAATATCTGCCTGCTGAAGAATGCAAATCAGAAAGTGCACAGCACTGATACTGTTAATTAATTGGTTCTCTGGGAAGAATTACCCACAAATTAGTGTGTTATATTTCACTGCTGTGCCAAGTGAGCCTTGCATGCATTATCTCAATTATAGAATCTTTATACAGACTATATTAACAAATAAGGTGGCACAAAGAAAGGTTATCTTTTGCCTTTTTATCTGATTGCTGCAACATCTGACCTCTCCTTTGAAAATTTCTCGTTGCCATCTGCTTGCTTCTTGCTGGAAGTTGACGCTGCTTGTTTTTTCCTTCCCATTATGATGTCTATATTCTGAATTGGAAGAAACATTCTCTCACCAATATTAACTAAATTCGTCAAATGCAGCTCAAGCTTTCTCATGGAATGTTATTACATAAAAAATTAATGATAAAATTTGAAAGTACAAACATGACACAATTTCTTCAGGAAAATCCATCGTGGATTCCATGTTAGAACACGGTGGGTTCCACACTGACAAGAGCAATCAAAATTTTGGAAAAAATTGTGTCCATATAAACCTATAGAGACTTGTTTTATTACTAAATGTTTATTACTAAATGACACAGAAAGAGCTATTTACACAGCACTCACAGTTTTAAGTATTATAAGTAATCTAGAGGTGATTTAAAGTAAAGAGGAGGTTTTGTGTGGGTCAAATGCAGCTTCTATGCCCTTGTTTGTGAGAGACTGAAGCATCCTCAGAGTTTGATATTTCAGGAGGGTCTTGCAAACAGTCTCTCCAAGATACCAAAAGCAACTGTCTATGGCCACAGGGTCTTTGTCAACAGAAAGAAAGAACTGTCTTTGAACGTAACAATATGTCTACCTCTCTATGACCAGAAGGATGATAGTCAGGGTTTAGACGATCATCCTATTTTACTCCTGATTTTATTAAATTCTCCAAAATATCCAGATGAGGTTATACATTCCAAGAAGATTCTTATGTTTTCTTAGCCTAATAGTTTGTGGGAGAAGTAAACAAGGATGAAGCTTCTAGAATGAAGAGGGAATAGAATTAGAGAGCTCAGTGCAAAGTGCAGTTAATAGAATACACTGAGACCTAGGGGTTTGGAAAAACTTTCTTCAAGTCTACCCAGAATCTTTTGCATAATATGTTAGATTAAGCTAAAGTCTTCTCTTATTGTAGGTAGTTTGGCTTTTAAAAATTTTCCAGAATATATTAGCACAGATCAAATAGTAGTACTGCTTATTTTATTCATTTATGAATGTTGCTGGTTCATAGCAAAAAATACACATTATAGCTTTTAGTTCTAGCAATAGCAGATTGAAAAGTAAGATTATATTTAATTCAGCATACTTTATGAAAAAGGGGAGAAACAAATATTGATATTAAGAATCATAGATATAGTCAAGAGATTATGTAACTTGGTTTTTAAAAAGTGCACATAGACCGTCATGAAACTGAGTACTGTGGTGTGAAGGTAAAGGAGATTTTGGTTACTTTTTCCAGACTTTTACTGCCAGCACTAAAATAACCACCCTGCTTCCATGGCGTCCTGGGCTCTTCTACCTCATTTAACTAGTGATTTCTCTAAAGAATAACTACAAAAGGAAAATGAACTCTTGTGAAAACTTAACAGGGCATTGAACATTCTTTAAAGTTCAAGCTCTTAGGAACATTTAGGCTATTAACGTGTCTAAAACAGTGCATATTTTTATGGAAAATCCTAGACATTTGTGACATGTTGCATTTTTTTGGTGAAATAATGTTATTATAAATGTGTGTAGTAAGTTTTCATTCTTTTCAGTTTTCACTATTTTTACATTTCATATTGTCTTCCCAATGGATTATTTTGTACCCGTCTTCTGTTACATGTCTTTAGGTCCTAGGTACCGTGGAGTCAAAGGTACACTAAATACTCCAGTGTGTGCCAGCATGGGACTTGGTGGCCTGAATTTTGATGCCTTTCAGCTTTACCTGTACTAGTCCATGGCCTTTGCCCCCGAAAGACCTCCTTATATTTCCTAGAGTATTTCCTGAAGTGTTTGTGCAAATTACTTCATTTTCCAGTTGGAGAAGATGAAGATCTGATGATAGTTATAGCTATTTATAAAGGCATCTAGATCTTGGAGCAGCTGTTTAAAGTCCCTGTGAAACTATCTTGTCAGCACCTTCCTCATTGCCTCCTTTTATCTGCCTATTATTTTTTAATTTGATAGGGTACCATGCTTGGGAAGATTGAATTTGAAGGTCAACCTGTGTATTTTATGGATCCAAATAAGCAGAATTTGATTGCTGAAGTTTCAACCAAGGTGAGAGATTTTCCTTCATATTTTGTAGTTTTTGTCTCATTCACTTTAGACTTACTTTTTCCATAGTATCAACATTTTTATTCAGGCCTAGGTTATTTTCAAGAAGCACCAGAATTGAGGTGGAAACTGGATCTGATAGCGGCTAAAATCTATCTTACAAAATCAATGCATTCAAAGTTGATAAGCTTTACTTACAGGTTTACACGGAAACCTTCATGTCCTGATTTAGAGGTTGGCTATTTTTGTTTAGTCCTCCAGATCCTTTTCTTATTCTTTAGGTTAAGGCCTCAATAATATTAAATAAAGGGAGAACTGAATTACCAAAGAAATAAGGGCTAATATCCTGCCAGAGAGCCAATGGAATGTCATGAAGATCAGACACAATAATCAGCCTTGGGTCACTTTATGCAGGGAAAGTGTTCCTTCCCATTAATGACTTACTGCATTATGGCTGACTTCAAAAATTAATGTTTGTGATAACTGTTATGCCACCCAAAATTGATATATATGTTTAGTGTATATTTACAAGAAGTGCAGAGTGCATTTTACAAAGATGTGTTGTTGGCTTGATTGAATATTAGTGCAGGTATGAGTGAGATTCTTGAGTTACTATGATTTGTCCTTGAGAAGCATAATAATCTGGTGAGCAAACCAAGTTAGTAAGTTACCATGTGCAGAATTCAGTGATAAATGCTCTCCTTTGATGTGCCCAGGGTGCCACGGGGCATGCACAAGCAGCACTACAATGGGACAGGTGCATTCGAGAAGGTGCTGCGGAAGTTGTAGTCTTAGTAGTATACACAGGGCTCCTATAGTTATGTTACATAATGGGAAGATGAGAACTACATTTGAGGCAGAAAGAATGCCATGCAGTGTGAGCCACAGATATGAAACAACAAGTTTGGTTAAAGAGTTATGGGTAGTTTGATCCGGCTGGACTGAATGGCTCATGCATGCAGGTTCACGGATGTGGCTGTAATGAATGGAGATGGACTAAGCATGGATCATGTCGCTGGCTGACCAGCAATATTGGAAATTGTGGGGAGTCCATTCAGCATCATGCTGGAGCAAATCATAAGTGGGTTGGGCAGAGGCACAAGTAACTAACTAGAAGGTTAACGTGGCATTTTCCAAAAGTGAGGAAACTTGGCATGGAGTAATTTACTTTAAAAAATTCTGTGGACAAACAACACTGAAAATCAGCGTGTGATAGAGTCCTTTCTTAATGAAGAAGTGCATTTCAGTTAGGGATTACATATGCCTTGAAGCTTCTATTTGGTTGTATGCCTTGGGAATGCTGATAACTTATTCATTGTCTTGAATTGCAATTTGATGTAGCTACAACTAGATGGTAATATTGCCTCACTTTGTAGCAGAAGTCTAAGGTTAAGAATGGGTCTATAGTTTTCCAATTATCTGATGAGGAAGATTACCTGTAACATTCATGGATCAATTCAACAATAATTCCCAACATTACTGCAAGATTAGGGAGGAAAATAATATTGACACATTCTTTTCATACAAAGTATGAGGACTGTGATATCACATTCTATATAGACTTTGTGGATGGCCAGACATTTCAGTTGAAGTAAAATGCTCTTTTAAATATTCAGGCTGTACCTTTAATAGAAAAGCTTTCATAAACTATAAAATCTCCTAAATTCAAATGTGCTTCCTGACCCTTGAGCCAGAAAGAGTATGGCCACCCACCCTTTTGGATTTTCTTCTATTTCTGTTCTTTCTCCTCTCATGACTTTCAGAGCCACACCTTGCAGAAGTGCCTGTGAACATCAATCTGCCTCTGAGCAGAGCTGAGGGCACAGATAATGATTATGATATGTCCTTTTATGAAACCTACCATTTAAATGCAAACGATTGCACCGTAACCTAAAGGGACCAGAGCCCTACATGAGCTTAGTGATTCCTCCGGTTCCCATACTGATTTTATCCATTTAGCCTCACTGCATGAGTCTAATGTACAGTGCTTCAGCTCTGCCCCATCTGATCTTTATCACCATTTGAGGATCAAGTGGTGTTTAAAACACGATGTGTCTGTTACCACATCTGTCGAGCGCCAAGACGAGGCAACAGTAAATCCCATTGTTAATGAAGCAAAGCATGGAAAAGCTGGTTGTTAGCTATGGAAGCAACCACTTTGTTAGGAAACTTTGTTATTTCTGTAATCATGAGAATGAAGAAGAATAAAATACATTTTTCTCATAATAATGTCATTTATGACACTCATGTCTTGCTTGCAAATTTAGTCGTAACTCCCACTTACTCTCAAGTGGCCAGCAATCAATATTTTAACCAATGTGGGTGCAAAGCATTTTCAGTTGCATCTGTGACATAGGTCTATGGCTTGTAGTGGGGAATTCTATCTCACTTCCCGGTTTTTCAAATGCAGGAGGTGAAGGTATATGGCAAAGGGAACCCCACCAAGGTGGTAGCTGTAGACTGTGGGATAAAAAACAATGTCATCCGCCTACTGGTAAAGGTAAGTAATTTGTTCCATACAGGAGCAGGGGTAATATTGGGTGTGAGTGTTCAGTTGATTTTCTCTGTTTCAGAGGAAACTATTGAATTCTTTCAGAACATCTCTCCTTGGTGCATTTGATCTAGAAAGCAACACACAGAGCCCTGTTCAAATTAAAGATGTAGACTGCTATGTTTAAAAAAAAAAACCCAAAGGAACATCAAAGCATGGGAGAAATCTGATTCTTACCATGTATTGACTAACATTTTGAGATATGCCATCTTCACTTTTATTAAGGTTTAAAGATGACCAAAGCTAGAATTTTCTCATAGTTCCTCCATTGACCTCTATTTATTCTATACCACAAGTTTGCAGGTTTTATGCTCTGATGGAGTAAAAAATTTCGTAGTACTTTAATGCAAACTTCCAGACAACCAAATAAAATTAAACTTCAAAAAATTATAAGCAGAATTTAACCACTATAATAACGTTTTCTTAAATATTATTTTTTTGGAATTTCTCCTTTTTCCCCTTCCACTTCCGGTTCCATGTATCTCTGTCTCTGTGTAGATTCAAGGCTCCCCATTTCCATCTCTGTCTTTCTCAGGCATATATAGACTTTTATAGCCCCAAGATATTAGTGCTGGTGGCACAGATCAACAGAAGAGAACTTGTTAAATATGTGCAAGGCTTTGGTTTAAATCTTCAGCATCACACGCACATAAAAATTAAACATCAGATTAGCCAGGATATAGAGGCATTCTTCAATCCACCTTCTCCTTGTTAGACAGTATCAGCCATCTCTAAATGATGATTTCAAATTCTTGTCTGTTTTATTAACAAAATTTTCAGGGACTTTTTTCAGTAGCAGATACTGCAGTTGCCCCACCAATGTTCCAATCTCATCTTTCCATTTCAATTCATGTCATCTATTTTCTAGTCACAGACTGACATCTCCCTGCCCAAGGAAAATCTTGGGTTGGTTGGAGCCCACTAGATGTCAGGAGATGTATGCAGATTCCTGGGCGTAGCCCACAGCCAATGACCAGAGTCAGTGCAAAGAGCTCTTTTGTCCCAGCAGTGGCAATCACTGAGTCCTTAACACTGGCTCTCAGAATTTCCCAATAAACTTGATCTTCACAGGCCTGCCACGGTGGCTGCTTGATAATAAATCCTGCAGGCTTTCTCCGGTTACACATGGGGGCTTACACCGTGTCCTACTTCTCTTTTCTGTTGGTATTTGTTGGAAAAACCTTCACATAAACGCTTTTCTCAAATCTTTGTCTCAGACATGCCTCTGGGGAAACCCTCAAAAATACTTTCCTATAGACTTTTACAACAAAAGCTCCATTTTCCCCACAGAACACAAATAGCATATATAACAAGAGAAAACTTTAGGAGAGAAAGTTCATTAAAATTTAATCAGACAAAAAGGCAGAGAGAAGAAGATGAGTGGTGGATCAAGTTAAATTTTGTAGAAAGTGAGTGTATCTTTGTGTGCGCCATGTCCCATAGCTAGTGTACCCGTGCAAATGCACTGAAAGTGTCCATACAGTACACAAAAGTGGGCTACCTGTCTTTTCAGGATCAAAACTTCGTTAGCTTTTCTGTTCCACTTTTTATTGACCATTGTCTCCATTGAGGTCACATGAAACACAATTGGCCACCCAGAGAACTTCTTGCTTAACATTCTTTATTTAAATCACGTACAGTATTTTCCTTTCTTTTAGTGAAGACAACATCCAGAAAAATCACATTTCAGCTAAAGGAAATGTTATCCAGCATTCTCTTGTGTTTCTTTTCCAGCGAGGGGCGGAGGTGCATTTAGTTCCTTGGAATTATGACTTCACTCAGATGGAGTACGATGGACTTCTGATCGCTGGGGGCCCTGGGGACCCCACACTTGCAAAGCCGCTAATTCAGAATGTGAAAAAGGTGCAGTGAACCTGGGTGTGGGTGCGTGTGTGGTGGGGGCGAGGGCCATGCTTGAGTCTGTGATTTTTGTTAGTACTTTTATTTATGTTCTTTGTAGCAATTTCAGCGTAGCTGTTCTTCGGGGAACCCAACACTGGGAGAATTCCAGAGGAAGCTGAACTTTTCCTTAGGAGCCTGTCTTCCAGTTACAAGGGCTGGATTCCAGTCTCCACATATATCTTTCCTTACATTTGCAAAACAATGACTTGGGTTCCTCACCACGTCCTGGCAACCTAAAATTTCTTCATGTTTCCAGAGGGTTCTGTTACATTTAGTTGAGTCTGAATGTCAAGTACATCTAACTGAATTTTAATGTGATAAATTCATCACTCATGTCCCTTAGATTCTTACTTCTGACTCAGTTGCTATTTCTCTTACCTTGTTAACTGAGAAAGAAGAAACCGGGTGCTGCATTTTTATTTTTTCTGTGGGAAGTGAAGTCTTTTGGAACTGTGTACTAGGTTAATAAACATCCTTCCTGATTCAGGTTTTGGAGAGTGATCGCAAAGAGCCATTGTTTGGGATCAGTACCGGAAATCTAATAACTGGATTAGCTGCTGGTGCCAAGTCCTACAAGATGCCCATGCCCAACAGGTAAGGCAGTTATCCTTGTTTATGGTCAAATCAGTTCTGAAATACTTTTGGTAGCCAAACACAGAAGTCTTAGAAAATGTATATGCCATTTCTTCAGAATAGATAGACAACCGTCCTATTACCTGGTTCATACTTGTCTGACTACCTGATACTACAAATTTTATTACATTTCTGAAAGGCAGCCTTCTCTAGTGATAACTTTGCTATAATTTAAGGTTATTTTCTTTTTCTTGGCATAAATTGAGGTGATAATACTCAGTCAAAAGTTGTATCAAGGGAAATAGTTCTGATTTGAAGCTCGATTCTTCCAGGGACTCAATAACATTTTAAGAAGCTGGTTGACTTAAGAACTGAGAAATGTTCAGATCTTTGTCTCACTTCCTTGCTCAGAAGATGTTAATTTATTCAATGCCAGGTATCCCCCACCTTCCCCCACATAAAATATAATTCAAAACAATTCATTTCTGCATAGTCATCCCAAGAATTCTCCTCTGGCTTTAAAATTACTTCAAATAAGTCACTTATATTTGTGTTTCTGTTATGCTAGTGAGAAACTCTTTCAGTTCTGAGTGCTTTTCTAAAACCGATTATAGGAATTTAATAGACCTGATATTTAACACACGACAAGGCTTCCTGAATTGATTTTTGTTGCTAAAATTATTGGGATTAACAATCTGTGACTTTTCTCCCAAAACGATTTTCACTAAGCAATTGAAACTTGAGTTTTAAGAGGCTTTTCTTGTTCACTACTTTGTAACTAATGCATGTATACTCTTTCCTCTTTTCCTCATTCTTTTTCCTCTTTTCTCTGCAGAGGGCAGAATCAGCCTGTTTTAAATATCACAAACAGACAGGCCTTCATCACCGCTCAGAATCATGGCTATGCTCTGGACAACGCCCTCCCTGCTGGCTGGAAACCACTTTTTGTGAATGTCAACGATCAAACAAATGAGGTGAGTGCTCTCAATACATCTGTTCAGGTGACAGTGAGAAATTCAGGGCCTTTGAGACTCCCTTGGCCATGCTTGGTTTCCTGTTTGTGTGGAACTGTTGGGTGAGTGGGTATGGAAGAACTTTTATGAGTTATTTCCCATAGGTTTCCACTATTCAAAAAATAATTTCTCTCTTATTTTTTTTCCTCAGTGGACTCATTATGATTCACCATTTGCATCCTTAATCAACCATCACCTTGCACATTCATTTTTAAAGGTCATTAGTCTAGATCTGTTTAGGGCCAGTTCTGGGACTCAGCACAGGAACGGTTCTCCAGAAGACACTTGGGGAAATAATTTAGGAGATGGAAATAATGGCATTGAGGTTTATTTTGAGCAGAGTCCACAGGGGCCCCCAAAGCTATGGACCATTTCATTGTTGTTGTTGTTATAGGGAACCACATTCATTTTAGTCTTTATTGGCTCATTTCCCAAAATTCTTACCTGAAATTTCTTACCCAAAATTCCAGTGTTAGTTCTTAGAATCTCCACTCATGTTTCTTAATAGTACTGTTGGTTTTCAGATATTAGTAGGCATTTAACTCAGTTATTTTTATTTGAACTTCATTGTTTATGTAGTAACACATGACCACGGTTGACATTTTTTTTTTTGGCACCGGAAATCGAACTCAGGATCTCATGATTGCCAGGCAGATGCTGTGCCGCTGAACTACATCCCCAGCCAGACATTTGTTGTTACACGAGGAATTTCTTTCTGTTTCTCATTCCTGCAGGGAATTATGCATGAGAGCAAGCCCTTCTTCGCTGTTCAATTCCACCCAGAGGTCAGCCCAGGGCCCACAGATACTGAGGTATGTCAGAGAGGAGACCTTCAAAAATGTACTGCCGTGAAAACTCAAGCAATGAAAATAATCATTGCAGATAATCTTGGTGCAGAATATTCTCAGGAAGAGTGCTTTGGTAACACACATTTTGTATTAAAATTTCCTCATGAATATCATGGAGTAAATTACAATCTTTTTATAAAAGAGGGAAAACCCTTAAGAAATCTGGAGAAATGCTATGATGCCGTTTTTATTGAAACGCATTATCATTCTAATATGTTTAGTCTTGAAATTTACAATTGTGCTATGCAAATGAATTCCCTCTTGCTCTCTCCTTCTCATAACTGAAATGAAATTTTAATCCCCCATCTGTGATTTCAAAAAAATCCCTATGGCAACTGGTGGTATTGCCACGAAGGGAGAATAAACAGCAGCAGGAGAAGGAGAGGGCCGGGTGAGGGGAGGGCAAGGGCTGCTGCCAGCGCAGTCATGTGCTGCTCACGGCTTAAGGAAAGAGCCAGAAGGAATGCTTCCAAGAGTCTTCTTCCTAGTCTAAATATTTTTACTTTTAAATGTGAGCTCTTGGTTCAGTGTTGAGATTTATCTTTCCAAAATCAAAGCTCACCATGTCACCTGGAAAAATCTTGCAAGCATGTTATGTCTCTTCCTGTGTCACACCCAAGGACTTCCAGGGGTAGTGCTGTTATGAAAATCTGATATCAAACCATATGAGAGACCCTTCACCCCGAGGAGTTGGAAAGCCTCTGTTTATTATGCTAGCAGGCTGGTAGGACCAAGTCCAAATCACCAGCCCTGAGTCAGCTTTGGAGTTAGTTTATGTAGGATTTGCAAGCAGGAAGCACAAAGCTGATAACAGGTTATTATACAATTGGTTACATGAGTCAAGTCATATGTTGTCAGGCAGGTTTGTTCTGGGCAGGTTAGTTAGAGGGGTTGTTTATCACAGGCAAGAGAATAGGGAAGGAGATGGGGCTGTGGGGGTAGAAGTGGTGGTGGTTGAAACTAAGCTCATCCTTGACTAGTTTATCTGGGTTGGACAGTCCTTGAAAATAGAATATATGAATCCAGCAGACAGCACCAGCAGTCCAGATGGATGTGCTCACACTGAGCCAGGCTGGGCTGTCTCTAAGTTGCAGCTGACATAGTCAAGGCTGAATGAGTCAAATAGTCTAACTATGTGGTGGGCTGGGTGAGCATATCTCATTTTAACACAGCATCAGACTGCTGATATTTAGCTTTTCTGTCACAGTACTGACAATTCCTCACTGACAACAGTCTTAGTTACTTTTGTTGTGGAGACAAAATACCTGATGTCCAAACTGAAGATAGGAAAGGTTTATTTCGCTCACAGTTTGCAGAGGTTTCAGTCCATAATTGGCTGGCTCCAGGCAGGGTAGCCTGCTGGGAGGAATGTAGTTAAAGCAACAAGAGATGTTAACAGCATCTTTCTACCCCTTTCTTACTACATCTAGGCTGCCAGAAATAGGGTGGTGCCAAACCAATCAGTGGGCTGATTTAGTAACCACCCACCCTTAATCCCAGCATCACACACCCTAGATCAGCCACTTTTCAAAAAGTCCCACCTGTGCTGCAGGAGGCTCTGGAGCCATATCTAGATACAAGTCATAAAAACAACACATACTCTGGTAAAACAAAGGGTGGGGGGTGGAATAAGAATTTTCCTTCCCTAAATTCTGCTCTCTCCAATCAAAATTGTCTTTTTAGTATTTATATTTGGTTCTTATTTTAATATTACTAAGAAACATTGATTCTTAATAGCCAAAACCACCATGATATTGCCTATTCCTGATGAAATATGTAAAATTTAGTTATATATTTCATCTAATACATGCTAAGTATTTTTTTTAATTTAGAATTTTTATCATTAGCCATATTAGGACTTCAGATTAGTTTATGTAATCAAACATGCTATGATTTAATCCTCTTTCTTTTTCAAAATGGATACCTTTGTTGAAATTTATTATATCTACTGATAAAACAGAAAAAAAAAACCTCTTCAGTAAAGTTCAAGATTAATCTTTAGAGATTACTTTTAGAGCTTGTTGAAAATTTGTAAAATAGCATTTCTAATTTTAGGATGCAAAATGATACAGTTTTGTTTCTTTGGTCTAACTGTAATTTGATTTAGAAGAAAATGGTGCACAATTAAGGGACTAGAAGCTTGATATTCACAGAAGACATGAAATCTTTATTTTCTGCTGAAATCATCCTCTTTATAGGCCGTGAAGGGAACAGTTAGAAGTGTTTACTTGCTCTAACTTTTATGGTAATAGATATTTAGTTACTGACAAAAACAAAAAAATTAAATCAAAACCAGTAACAGATCCGCACATGTTGCCTTGGAAAACTTTTACTGTAAAACATAATGTCCTTGAAACATACTGACAAAATAAATACTTGTTACTTATCTATGTTATCTATGAACTAGTAGTCTGTATTTTACTTAGCAACTTGAGAAGTTTGGAAGCTTTTAACTGGTTGGTTGCATTTTTTCTTCTAGTATCTCTTTGACTCCTTTTTTTCACTGATAAAGAAGGGCAAAGTTACCACCATTACATCAGTTTTACCGAAGCCAACACTTGTTGCATCTCGAGTTGAGGTCAGTGCATTTTTGGTGTATGCTTTTGAATTTTCTTTGTCACATGCTGATTTTTAAATAAATCATGTAACTCACACAAATGTCTGTGAAAGATGACGAAATGTTATGTTTACTTATCTTTTCACAACTAGTTACTGTATTTAGTTTGTTCTTGAAGATATTGTTTGGAGCTCTTTTCATGGTTTCATTTAAAATAACATCTTTTAAAATTTACTTCTAGAATACTTGAAGTAACATAATTTAATAAAGAATAGTGTTTAATTTATAATTTGATTTATTTTCCATTACTAAAAATTCGAGAGTCCAATGTAATCTGACTATGGAATTGGAGTCCAATGCAGACTATGGCATCATTACAGTTGGTAGAATTCTTTTTGTTTCAACCAGAAGAAATATTATACAATAACATAAATAAACAATATAATTTTACCTCTAAAAGGCAAATAGATACAGATTAATATAGCATAAGACTTCAGTATTTATTTGGCTATGTGTATGTTAACATGAAAATATTTCTACCCATTTTCTTTATAAAACACATATGTACCAACACCCATGTTATATAAAAGAAGGATGTATGTATATTTTCAATAATACATACTTGTGCATGCACAAAGGTGCATATTCACATATATTTGTGTAGATAACTTTTGATATTTACATATGTTTAAATTAATGTAAAACCTCTTTCAGATTTCTTCTACTTATGTTAAAAATGCATTCATGAACTTCAGGAAGTGCAGTGAAACTAGAGATGTTTAAATTGCTAAATTTTCCCCCCACATAATATGTTTTTCAAAACATTGTACTTAAAATTACTGCATAAACTCAGGAACCTAATTTATTTTCTGCACTCTTGAGAATGCCTTGTTTCCATCACTTAGTAATAAAAACCACTTTTTCACGTTGTTTATAGGTTTCCAAGGTCCTCATCCTGGGATCAGGAGGTCTGTCCATTGGTCAGGCAGGTGAATTTGATTACTCGGGATCTCAAGCTGTTAAAGCCATGAAGGTGAGAGAACATGCGCCCCACTAGAATTAATATAGTCTCCTTAATGAGTCTAATTAGCGTTTTATAATTTAGATTTATGACTACCTATTTTCAAAGTCACTGTCATTATTTTTGTAACTATCCTTACACATCTGTATGAAGAGAAGTTTAATCACACATTGCAAGTTTTCATGTCCTATGTGTATCTACCAACTGAGGAGGACTATTGGACCCCAAAATTATTTAAGACATTGACTACTTATACTGAAAAAAATAAAGCTACATTTATAGATAGTGCTCATTCCTAAGGAGGCCGTATGCTTTTCAAATTTATTCATCTTTCACGTAAAAGAGGGAATTTGGGCATCTTGGTGGCTTAGAGCATGTGCAGTGTGCCCTGAAGATGCTTCAGGCATCTCCGCCATGGAAATGGGAGGCGCCATTTGGGAGAGGGAGGGCAACAGTGGGTTTGTTTGCTCACTAGGAGTTATTATCTTTCACCAGGGGACCCAGTTCCGTATCAGTGGTTTGGGCTAATCAAATGAATGGGCTGCCTGGATTTCCAAGTGAAAAAGAAAATTCGAAGGGAAGGGTGCAGTCTCTATTTCTTGCCTGTCTTGAGGTCTCAACCATTGTAATAAAATAAACCGCTAGAGGAATTCTGCTGTGTGTTTATGGCATTTGTGTTGAGGAGGAAAATTGGCCTCTCTTTTCCCTCCTTGTTTTCCCCATCATCTGTGTCTTGGTGCTAATCAGGCCATCCGGAGGCAACGTGAGTGCCTGGTGACCTTGCCTCAGGCTTTGCCAGGTAAAGCTGTTTTTCAGAGACCCAGTTGATACATGGCAGTGTGGAGACGTCAGCAGGAGAGTGGAAAGCAGTAGACTGTGCTCTTTTCTTTTCTTCTTTTCTTTCTTTCTTCTTTCTAGCTTAGGTTGCTTAGTACCCAATCTAGGTGTGTTCAGGATTTAAAACACAAGTGTCTCAGGGTGTCAGTGACATAGCATTTTTTATGCTGCTTGGGAGTTTTACAAAGATTTCAAATCTCATAGTTTGTATTTTTATGTTGTATATCTGTCTTTAACTGAAGAACGTGTATTATTAGATATTGTATTTTGATTCATTAAGAAGCTAGTAAAGATTAATTTATAAACTAAAAAAATTACTAAAACCAATTAGAAAAATAGAAAAATGATGTAAAAATAATTGAAATGGTATGAAAACCTACATTTTTAAATGAATGGATATTTGCTGGGCATGGTGGTTCAGGCCTGTAATCCCTGTAATCTGGTGGTCTAAGGTAGGCAGATCCCAAATTTGAGCCCAGCCTGATAAATTTAGCTACCTTGTGAGTCTCAATATAAAAAATAAAGATACATCTGGGTCTGTAGCTCACTGTGAAGGATGTGGGTCCAATTCCCAGTACTGGGAAAAAATGAGTATGCATGGGATCTTTCTGCATAATTTAGAATAAGTCATATTTGTTGTGTAGCACTTTCACAAAAACATGTAGATACACTTAAATTTCTTAGTACTTTTCTTTAGTGGTGAGACTTGCTATGACTCCTGCTACTGATGCGATTTCAATTTTGATTCAATTATTTAAATGCCAATATATGCCCCAAATGGATTTGTTTCTCTGTATTTTTTTCAACATTTCATTAGTAATAGCAAAACTTTTATTTGAAATATTTTCATTCTAAATAGTTGTCTTTTTAAAAAAGAAAAACATTGAGCATGAGGATAAAGCACAGGACTTGAATCAGAGCATTGGATTTAGAGTCCTAATATTGCCACTTATCAGCTATTTGACCTTTGTCAAACTCTTTAACCTTATTGATCTCAATTTCTTCATCTAAAAGGTGGAGCTCTTTTTCATAGTATAAAAATCAACTAAGTTAATAAAAAGTGTATCACATGTGTAAAGGGACTACTTGAATACAAAGTAGCATACAGTATATTTAATTTTTAGTAAGCTGTTCCTCCAAGGATAGATAGGGCTTTGAAAGGATGATTTCTATACTCCATCGAAGTATTTTGTTGACCTCATAGAAAAATTTAAAATCCACTTAATAATTTGTGAAATAACAAGAACTACCTGGCCATATTTCATAAGACTTATTTTGCCATGAGTCACCTTCATCCTGGGTTTTAAAGCTATTATTCTTAGTGGTCTAAGTGAGGAATTCTTTTCGAGGTCTCTCTAGATGTAGAAATGACACAGCGTTCTGAATACCATCCTGCATATACAGGGCACATGTACACACATGCACACATGTTTAGACATAGTTTCAAAACATAAATATATATATATATATATATATCCATGTGGCCATTTTCTTTTTATATAGTATGCAGAAGTTGTTGCATAGTGCTCTTGTTAAAGCAGTGAGCAGGCCTGAATATTTAGGAAAAATTGGGGCTAGCAAAAGGCTCTTAGTAAGCCAGGGATTTAGCTCAGTGGCTTAAGTGCTTGCCTGGTAAGTGTAAGATTGTGAGTTCAATCCCTGGTTAAAAAAAAGCAAAAGAAAAGAAAAAGAAAAAGGCTCTTCTTTCCTCTGGTGGGAAGGGAACCACTGTCCTCTATTCTCTATTTTAAGTGTATATTCCATGTTGTTCTCCGACGAATAATAGAAGGGGTGACAGCTTTTGGTGTTCTCTCTGGTTCCCTTTTATGTTTATTCATTCTAAAGTTTTTGGAATATTTCACTCTGTTAAAATCAACTATTTGTAGACCTCGCCAGCTTTGCTTGATGCCTTTAGCGACGAGGGCTTCATGGTGATCTTTGTGAGGTGCCCTTTTCTTGCTGGATAGTTTCGCTTTTAAACAATTTCTTCCTTCTTCCTTTCTTTGAGAGAACGCTTGTCTTCATTTTGTTTCCATTCCCTTGCTCTCTTACTGACCTCCAAAGCCAGCTCACTGAATAACCCCAAAGCCTGGTTCCTTGGTAACCCTCCATTTTGTTGTAGCCATTCCCTTCTTTAGACCATTCATTCAAATATTTGATCATACGGTGTCTTTCAGGAAGAAAACGTCAAAACTGTCCTGATGAACCCAAACATTGCTTCAGTGCAGACCAACGAGGTGGGCTTGAAGCAGGCAGACACTGTCTACTTCCTTCCCATCACCCCTCAGTTTGTCACAGAGGTCATCAAGGCAGAACGGCCCGATGGCTTGATTCTAGGCATGGGTGGCCAGACGGCTCTCAACTGTGGTGAGTTCTTTGAAAGCTGGTTGCAGGATTTTGACCCATGTCCTTATGTGTCATATAGTCTCAGATTCTATCTGAATTCATATAATAATTGTTCCTTTCTTCTAATATGTGAAGAAGCAGTTAGCAAAGAGCCACCTAAAATCATCACGACTAGTTTATTTCACAAACACCTGAGAGACGAGAAACCTTTCATTTTGTTGCTGCAGAGAAGCCAAACAGGTTTCTTGGCATTCTCTCTTCTGTTGCAGGATTTTGCTTTCCTTTTCAATCACTGAACATCTGAGAATTGTTACAGATGAAAAATGAAAATTCAAAAAATGAAAATTCACGTTGTTTATTCCATTAAAATGAAAGTTGACACTGGTTTTGTGTCAGTCCTGCAGCATATATTTTTGTGACTTTCACTTGTATTTTTGTGATAATGCACATCAGTCTCTACTGTTTCTTCATGGATTTCCCAAATCTGATGCTTTATTCTCTTGCAATGCTTCAGATATTTGCAGCTAGATCATGAGTGAGAATCTCTGTTGGTAGCGAGGGTAAACAATTGGGAATATAATTAGTATGCCAAACATAGAAAACACACAAAGTTAGATGGCAGTAGAAATATAAATAATTTCTATGATTTTTTAAACCCAGATAGATACCAGTGTATCTCATATTATTTAAATAATAGAATCTCATTACAAAAATATAACTTTAAGGCGGGAAATATGCTGAAATCTTATGGTGTGATGTATAATTCTGATTTATATTAGTAAGGATATTAAAATCAATGTGCAGATGGTGATAATAATATAAGTATTAGGAGTATAATAAATATGTGAGATCATTTTCAGAATTTTTGTTTCAGTTATTTTTTTCTGAGTATACTTCTATTCTGGACTGTGGTAGTTTCTTGGTTTTAATTTTTAAGATTAAAAAACATCATATTTGGTTATCTGTGAAGGAAAGCAGAGTTTTATGTTGTAAGAACTAATTATATTGGTTCTTATAGGAGTGGAACTATTCAAGAGAGGTGTGCTCAAGGAATACGGTGTGAAAGTCCTCGGAACTTCAGTTGAATCCATTATGGCTACAGAAGACAGGCAGCTGTTTGCTGACAAACTAAATGAGATTAATGAAAAGATTGCACCAAGTTTTGCAGTGGAGTCGGTGAGGAATCCTTTTTTTTTCTGGGGGAGCAAAGGCATTATTTATCTTGCATTGTAGGGATAATGCTTTGTTGTTTAATAATAATAGTTGAAATTATTAAACTTGCATACACTTTGCTCCAGAAATATGTTAATACATCTGGGATTATGTGTGCTAATGATAGCACTCAATGCTTAAAGGTTAGGAATAGGTATTAGTATTTTATTTTATAGAAAGAGAAACCTAAGACAAGAGATGTGCTGGTTTATTAGTGGACAAGGTGCTAATGCACCTCAGATTTGCTAAATCGAACCCAAGAACCTCAATAGTTTGCAACACTAAGTTAATTT
Source organism: Hydrochoerus hydrochaeris (assembly GCA_004027455.1). Taxonomy (NCBI): domain Eukaryota; kingdom Metazoa; phylum Chordata; class Mammalia; order Rodentia; family Hydrochaeridae; genus Hydrochoerus; species Hydrochoerus hydrochaeris. The sequence goes on along the minus strand of PVLA01005234.1, from coordinate 13,270 downwards.
TTGTTATTGTCCTGGTTCAGTCACATATCTGGTATATGTGTGTGCTCTGCATGTAAGATTGGATTTAAAATGTTTTTTTTCCAATGGAACACATGTTTTAAACTCATGAGAAATCTGTGATTTAGATATTTTAAAAACAGTAGACAGTGTCCTTTCCTCTTACCCATTTCCCTTTGAATACTCTGCCTATTGATAGGCTATTAATGTCTGCAAGAAAAAAATTTAGCTAGTTGTACACCTTTCTTGCCTCTGACTTTCATTTCAATTTCAGGCATATGCTTGGTGAAGTGGAGTTTTAATGCAACTTCCCAATTGTAGAAAGAGGCAGAGCCTCAGGGATAAGGCCGGTCCTGTTGGGGTGACTGCTGTTGGGGAATTTAGTGTCCGAGAAGCCAGCTGCCCAGTACCTCTCCTGTGCCACAGCTGTCCATCAAGAGGAACCCCAGAGCAGGCCTCCTGAGCATGTCGGGAAGCTCTTGCTCTGCATCTGTTCTTCTGTTGCCAGATAGAGCTATGTCCTGGCTTTCCATGGGGGAGAATCAGACACTCAGGAAAGGTGTAGTTACATCCCCATTGGCAGTGCGGTAATACTCCGTGGTGGGAAAACATAGCCACCATATGCTGTGTTCTATAAGCTAAAAACATTCTAAACTTCTAAGACTATCCTCAGGCTGAACTTGAAAAATGAAAATCTTCTTTCTATATGGTATTCCTAATGCTTATTGGGGTATTTCTAAGGTAGCTCCACCTGTAGAAAACTTTGTTTCATTTAAAAAGACTTACAGTGAAATGAAAATTTCATTAATTTGTTATGTGTTCCATTATCAAATGAATGAATATTTTGGATTCTGTGGTATCATTTTTTTAGGGATCAAGGTAAAATTTACCAGAAAATGAACACACACACATACTCAAAATCTAGAATTTTACTTTCTATGTGTATAACACTTGATTTTTAGAAGATGAAAGAATAATAGAATAGTTTCACACCTCTCCCAAATAATTAATTTACCTATATTTCCAGACTTGAGACATATATATTTCTCTCCCTTTTTCTACTGCTATTTCTCAAGCTTGACTCCCTTGATCTTCCATCCAGGTTGAGGATGCCCTGAAGGCGGCAGACAGCATCGGCTACCCTGTGATGATCCGTTCCGCTTATGCCCTGGGTGGGCTGGGCTCAGGCATCTGTCCCAACAAGGAGACCTTACTGGATCTCAGCACCAAGGTAGCCATTTTTATAGACAATATTCTTACCAACCAAATGACTGGGCTGATATGTCCATTTAAGTAGAGAAAGTTAAATAGGTGAAAAATGACCCCTTCTCTTTTACTGAATCACTGTCTTGTGTGTTAAAAGGATAGTCAAAAGACCCCTTTGGAGAAGGAAGTGCTAGGTGGTTCCTTCTGCCAGTATAGAGTGACAGCCAACATAATTCTAAGTGAGCCAGTGGTCACTTGACCTTCAGGTCTGCCTTTACTTTACAGTCTATTGACTTCAGTGATACAAATAATACAATTCTACCTCCCTCTGGTTCACCATCCACTCGAAAGTATTCATAATCCTAACATATATTTTAATGGTTAAAAACAGAAAGATGCAATGCTTCAATTTTTCCATTTCTTGGAGAAATAATGTGACAGTCTGGTAAAGGAAGTGAAGCACCATGCACAGTTTGTCTACCCACAGTTCAGAGGGGTAAGCTACACTCAGTGTGCACCTCTTAGTTTAGGAAATGCCTGCACTTTGCTGATTCTCGTGCAAAGATAGCAACAAAATAACTATTGATTACTCAATCCTTCTTCAGTGTTTAAGAAAATACCTGGAGAAAATTCAGATGAGTTCTGAAAAGAGAGATTAACACAGCAAACATTGCTCTGGAGACCTTTGCCCTTGTTCTTTTCCTGCAGAACTGTGCCAGGCAATACTGGGGTCTCAGTAATTTCTTTTTTTTTTTTCCAGTCATATTTTTTTTGAAGGTAGTAGAAATACAACAGAATAAGACAGAACAAAGCCAATTGAGACAGTGCAATGAATTTGGTACAGAACTTCACAGCAGGTTACCGGGATAACAGTAATAGGTACCATAGTATATATCATTATCTTCACAATGGTTGTCTAGTCAATTAGGTATAGCAAAATCAAACCAAAGACAGAACATTATAAAATCAATCAAAAGAGAAAATTGAATAGAGTAAAGCAATTAATTATAATGAAACAAAACTGAAAACACTTGCTTTCAAAGAGTAGAGGAGACCCCCCATATTTACTATATTTCATATAGTCATCCTGCCGAAAGATGCTCAGACTTCTGTCCCCAGTTGCTGACGGTGGTGGTGGGGTTTGATTCCAAGCCTGCACATCAGTAGGCTCACAGGAGACACTACTGGGTCTTCTGGCTCATGCCGGAGGAAGGCGCTTACCAAGAGGGCGGGTGAATTGCTTCTTTGTGCAGCCTCCTGGGTTCCACCAAGGCCATCCATTTTTCTTTTATAAGACAGAGAAGCTCTGCATAGCTTTGGTAGATATCTTCATATGTGAAGTTAGTTAACAGTTTTCCCTTTCTGACTTTTCTATCTTAATTTTAATGTGTAATACAAACTCATTCATTAAAGTAAATTTGCTGGGTGTGGAAGAGCACACCTGTAATCCCAGCACTCAGGAGGCTGAAGCAGAATTGCTGTGAGTTCAAGGCCAGCCTTGGTTACATAGTGAGTTCAATGCCAGCCTGAACTATTTAGCAAGACCCTTACTCAATAAATAAATAAATAAATTTTTATTTTAGGACAAATCTGTTTCTGGCCTTTCCATACACAAAATTATTTAAAGCTCTAGATCACAAATATACCTGATAAGGTTTTGTCTCTTTTATATGAGCTGGTTTTATTGTTTTGTTTTTCAGCACTGGGGATTGAACCCAGGGCCTTTGCACTGCACCACATAGTAATTTCTTTGAATAAATGAATATGTGTGCAGCCCAAATGACTATGTAGCTTACATGCAGCATAAAGATGTAATCTGGCAGAATTATTGTGAAGGTTGTTTAAGGAGTGCTTAGTAAATAGCTCAAATACAGCTGGTTGCTGTATCATTACTTACCTTTTAGGCTGAAATGAAAAGAGAACCTTGAATTGTTGGCATTGCATTCTGAGAACAGATAAATACAGCTAAAGATATCTTCCTAGTGATGACAGACTTACGTGTTAATGACTTGGATTTAAGTTTCCTGAAGTTGCTAAGGTTACCATAAAAAGGGTAAATATATCTAATATAAGTATTTCTATCTTCTATTCTGGGATTCTTAATCATGTTTCACAGCAAGAACATGTTTTGGAGATATGAAATATATTTATTTTCTCTAGTGTATTAGATGTTCCAAAGTTTCTTAATATTAGTAATCTTAGTATTACTGTCAACAGTGACAGTATCAATCCAGGAATAATTTTTCACTGTACAGAGAACAATTTTGAATTCCCAAATTTTTATGTAAAATAAAAACAATTTTGGAGTGGCTCAGTTTTTCAGTTGTTCATAGTCTTAAAATAGTCATCTGATGTTTGGGTTTGTTTGTTAAAATCTTACCTTTTCTCTTGAGATTAATTATATTAAAAACTAAACTACTCTTTTTTCTTTGTTAGTTGTATTTCATGACAGTAGAAGGTACATTAATTCTTCTAGGACCTCAAGTTAACTTTTTGTAGAAAATTTGAGATGTGAAATAAAGAACCCCCCCAAAAACAAGTGGAAAATATCTAAATTTTCTTTGTATCCGAATATTCATCTACTTTGTTAGAATGCAAAAAACTTTTCTGAATCCATACTCTGTGTTTCCTAGGTGGCTTCTATTTACAGGCAACCCAAATGAATGACTAATCATTGTAACATTGTTAGTTGTGGCTATGCAGTGTCCTAACCATTTTTAGAACAACCTTTTGGGCAGCTGTGGGGAACAAATGTGGCACACTTGCAGTTGTATGTCCTGGAGCCTTTAGTGAAAATGAGATTTAAAAGGATAGTGTTGGGATACATTATGGAAAATATTAAAAATCCCATTATTACTTCATTATATAGCCTACTAATAGTTTGGAAAAATTCAAACTACCTTCCCTTTCATTGTCTTCCCAAATCAAATATATTATGAGATAAATGTACATTTTTGTCCTGAATTGTCATTCACTGTGTGCTAAGGTCAGAGCTTGAGTCTTCCATATTTTAGGTCCAGTGTTCTACCAACTGTGGGGATGCAGCAAATATGAAATGATAATTATACTAATCCATATCTGTCTAACCAGGCATGCGTGATATATGACACAGAGTATTTAAGCACTTAGGCAGTGATTAACCATAATAATAGCTGCATATGATTCTTCTAATTTCTGAGTTTCATATGCCATCTTGGCTAACTGTTTACAACCATCATCATCTCTTTTCTCTTCCTCATCAACATCCACTAACTTTCATTGTGTGTGTCACCATGCAAAGCATTCTCAGCTATTTTAGAGGAAACCAGAGTCTTTAAGACTTATTTTTACACATTTATTTGGACTTATCACATTTTCTGGTTTCACAGAAGCCTAGCTGCTGAAGTAATTTCATTTTCCTCTGCCTGATTGCTCAATTATTTTCTCTTTTTCCTAAATTAGTTTGATTTAATGTCATATCAGCAATTTGAATGCCAAGCCTCAATAATGTAAATCAAGCATATTCACTGCAGGGTGCTATTCCTGATCTCACTGATTTTCTGATACATTGTGGCTTCTGGGGTACAGGGGAGTTTGAAGACTGAGTCTTAGACTTCAGTGGTGATCAGGATTTAGGCCAGCATGTTTTGCTAAAGGTCCTTGTTTAAACCAGCGCCTTTTCTTAACCTTTGATATCTTGTATCATCAATTTCCAGGCCTTTGCTTTGACCAATCAGATTTTGGTGGAGAGGTCAGTGACAGGCTGGAAAGAAATAGAATACGAAGTGGTCCGGGATGCTGATGACAATTGTGTCACTGTCTGTAACATGGAAAATGTCGATGCTATGGGTGTGCACACAGGTAGGCAAAGAACCTTCCAGAACCACAGTAAGACATTCAGCTCATGCCTCTGATGATTGAAGCAATATTTATGAAGGGGTTTGCTATTCCTAACTGATGGACTAGTAATCACATTTCATGATATTTTATGATATTGGAAATCATTCCACATTTAATTTTATTTTCCCAAAATTCCTATGAAGTAATATGGATGATATTAATTTGTGTTCATTGAGGAACAAGTCAAATATATGTAATGAACTGGAGGCAAATCTCTACTCTATAACACTAATGTTCAAAAGTAAAGAGAAAGATTGAGAAGGCCTAAGTCAGACTGGGATATTAGTTACTAAGTGATTGAGAAAATAGTCTTGGGTGATAAAACAATATGTTTCTCAGCAAGGTAAACCAGTTAAGATAGCAAAGATCATGACTTATATTTTAGAAATGCTAAATTTGAAATGTGGGTGGAACTCTCAAGAAAGGAGTTGAGAATGTGGAACTGGAATTCAACAAAAGAGGATACGTGGCCCTTGGAAGTCCTTTGGCATGAAGAAAATAACTGAAGTTGGAGACATAAAGTATTCCAGGGTATAGGTGTAGAGAAAGGAAAGAAACGAGTTAAACTTTGAGCTACAGAAACGTTTACATGTACAGAGTGGGCGTAAAAGGAAACGTTGAAGATAAAGATGTGAAAAACCCAGGGTAGAATAGTATCAACTGAGCATATGGATATTTTTTCAAAAAGCTGTGTTTTTGACTGTATCAAATGCTATGGAAAGTCAAAAATGAATATTTCCTTTGGGTCTTTGGATATACAAGAACAGTTTCCATGCAGAATTAGTTCTGGGAGCCATATAGAAAGAGATTATATAGTAGCGAGGGCTAAGAAGGAGCTGCAATTAGAAGTGGAAGGAATAAGCCAGATGAAAGACAGACAATCCGGTCTGTGTGAAAGGAGATAATATTCTATTGAGAGAACACCTAGGGGGACTAGAGAGCTGATTTGAGATGAGTAAAGAGTTATAAAGTTGAGGAAGGCACTGTCAACTGAGTAAGCAGGTGAGTGAGGCTTTGACGGAGGAGCACAGGCAACGTTAGAGGGATTTGCATAAAGAGCAATGGGCGAGTCAGGAATCAGGTAGAACATGTGATATCGCGCATATAAAATCTTGTATATTTTATATGTGTATAACATACAACCTTAGGATAACTATTTTCTCAGGAAGCTCTTGGTCTATATCTTATGTCATTTAGGTGGGTTGTTAAGTGGCTGAAGTGGGTTATTAAAAATGCCACCAAATAATGAGTGCTCTTGGGTACACAGGTGATTCGGTGGTTGTGGCTCCCGCCCAGACACTGTCTAACGCAGAGTTTCAGATGTTGAGACAGTCTTCCATTAACGTTGTTCGCCACTTGGGCATCGTGGGCGAATGCAACATTCAGTTTGCCCTTCACCCTACCTCGATGGAATACTGCATCATTGAAGTGAATGCCAGACTTTCCCGGAGCTCTGCCTTGGCCTCAAAGGCTACTGGGTAAGGACTGACCGTGGGTTTGCAAATAGACATAGAACATGGATTGCTATGAGAATATATCTCTATAGTAAGTGGTCACTAAAAATACAGTTCACTCAATGCAAGCTTTCAATGTCTATTCTTTTGGTTTAGCAATCTCATACTTGATAAAAGCATACAGTCTTATCTATTTAAAATATTCAAAATGAATGAGTGAAAAAAACTCCATGAGACTAAACAAGGTAGAGTTTTTCCAGCGGTAATTGTTGCAGGCAAGTAAATAAATCCACAGTCCATTTAAAAACTGCTAGCAAGCATAACTGGAAGGAAATTTAATTAAAAGTTTTTGTTCAGCCGGACATGGTGGTGCATGCCTGTAACTCCAGCATGGGGAAGGCTGAGGAGCAGGAGTGCTGTGAGTTCAAGGTCAGCCTGGGTTACATACTGGGTCCAGGCCAGATTGACCTACATGGCAAGACCCTGGCTAAAAACAAAACAAAACAAAGCACCCAACAACAACGAAAGCTTTTTTTCTATTAATAGCTTTAGCATCTGACACTCAAATCACATACATTTGAATAAACACAAATGATTGCTTCTATAGGTTTTTCTGCTGTGTCTGTAGCTACGCAGTACTTAATGGAGTGGTAGATAGTGTGTTGCTCTAGTCAGGAATCGTAAGTCTTGAGTTTTCACTTTGTCTTTCTGTGAACTGAGTGACCTTGGGAACACTAGCTCTCTGTACTAGTTCCCTCATGTGATGGATAGGAAGTTGTACTAATATTTAATTCTACACTTCTATGAATTATTTTCTCACCTAAAATACCCAAACTGACAGTTCAGATGTGGGTAGTACCCAGAATTGTTTTTTTAAGGGGCCCAACATTTAAACATAATTTAGAGACAGAACCAAAACCCAAACCTATAATGCCTACATTTTCTGACCTTATAATGCTCCCGAGTAACATCTAACTCTACTATTTTCCTTGATATATAAAAATATATATATGATATTGGAAATCATTCCACATTTAATTTTATTTTCCCAAAATTCCTGTGAAGTAATATGGATGATATTATTTTGTGTATATATTTTTTTTCAAAAGACTACTTTGCAGATTCATGACTAGGTAGAGGTCAAACACCAGTAGAGGATAAATCACATTTATCATGGAAGCCATTGATTTTGGGTTGTAGAGGTGAAGGATGGCAGTAATAGTAGTGCGTGTAAAACACTGGAAGTAGTCTCCAGTGCCTTTCTGATTTATCACAGCTTACATTATTTTGTAGGTAGCTATTAAATATTTATGCAGAGCAGAGAATCAGGTGTGTTACACAGGAAACTGGAATAGTATCGGAATTGTAAAGAAAGATCAACTTATATTTTGAGCTACTCTCAATACTTATTGCTCAAAGAAAAGCAAAACCTAAAACAAATTTGTCTTCTTTGTAGCTACCCATTAGCATTCATTGCAGCAAAGATCGCCCTAGGAATCCCACTTCCAGAAATCAAGAATGTTGTATCCGGGAAGACATCAGCTTGTTTTGAACCCAGCCTGGACTACATGGTCACCAAGATTCCTCGCTGGGACCTTGATCGTTTCCATGGAACCTCTAGCAGAATTGGCAGCTCTATGAAAAGTGTAGGAGAGGTGAGTTTTTAGTGCATTTTGCCTTTATTTTCAGTCATTTTTTCAATCTTAGTACCACTAGAAATGTTAAAATTGCCTGGACATGGAGTGTTCGTTGAAGAATCTTGGTGTTTCTAACATCTCTCTATCGGAGTGTTAGCATATAGCATTTGTTGCACAGATATTTTGCTAAATTCAGAATCTTTCTAGTCAAAAATTGAGGCCATGCATGTGGGAATATAGGTTATTACACATACTTATATAAAAACACATTCATTTAAATAGAGTTGAATTATCATGTTTTATAATCAAGCAATCAAGAAAGTGAAGTAACATAAAGACAATATTGTATATCAAAGAGGCCCAGGGACTGATGGTTAAGGATTAGCTTGAATTGTGGCTCTTGTCTCCTGGGACCTCAACTTTCCGCATTTATAAAAGAGAAGCCAAGGGTAGATTATCTCTTAAGGCCCATCCAGCTCAAAAGTTCTAAACTGAGAGGCCCACAGTCTAGAATGCTAAGCCTCCTTTCGCGGAGGAGATGGTTTATGATGGTCACGGGAAAGGCAGCCTTGATTCCCTTAATTGCCAAGATGTTAATGGGTGATTTTAAAGATGTGATAGATAAGAAACAAGTGGATCTTTTAAAATAAAATATCTTGCTCTGAAACACCAAGTAGTGGGTTTTCTTCCTCCATAATCATTATAAACCTTCTTTTTGCTATCAATGCTTTTCAGGGCAAAAAGGATGAGAGCTCTAGGGCGTGAAAAATTGCTTTGCTAGTGTTAGTGTTTCAGTCAAACAACAGCTGTTATTTAGCTTAAACTTCAAGAGAAATGTTCTTTTTCATAATCTTCACAATGAAACTTGCAGGATAATAATTTGAATTTTTAAGTGTTTTTATTTGGGATTTATTAGCTAAGAAATTTTTGTGGTAGTGGATATCTAACCTTATGTCTGGCTCAACTTAAGTCAGCAAACCTTTCCTGTGTTCTTACCACATACAAGACACTGAGGGGCTAAAACAAGGGGCTTTAGATAATCATGATGCATTAGCTGTATAGTTGGTACGTTCAGAGTATATAAAGAGAATCCGCTAATCTATGACAAAAATTAAGACATTGGTATGTGTAAGTGCTAGGAGAATGTAAGAGGAAAGGGTTAAAGAAAGCCATGATACTTGACTGGAAAATGGTGAACTTTTCATTTGATGAAAATGACATTAAATAACATAAAGTATTAAAAAAGTATAGGATTTGAGCAAACACAATTATGCATGCTTTAATCATTATACAGATGTGCTTTCTTCTTTTTTATCAAATGAATTCCATATATTGTATACATCAGAATAAGTTAATATGGAGAGTTTCTTATGGGATTAGTAACTTTAAGGTTAAATTTTCTATGTAATATTTCAAACTTTATTAAATATCCCAAAATCTTTTCTTTATTTTATAGCACCATAAAATACCTGATTTTTGATAGTCTCTTTTTTTGTCTGGGCCACTTGATGTATAAATACATTGTGTAAGTTTTCAAGATAGTGCTATGATTTGCAAAATTGACATCTGAAATGGACTAAAGTTTTATTTATCCTTGCTCTTGTGAATTTTTCATTATTTCTAATTAAATTTTGGAGCAGTGTAAAAAGGTTATGTGTTTGGCTTTAGTGATCTTTGAATATGTATTTTGTCACACAATTGACATTGAGATTTCCTACACTTACACTAATGGGAATTGGGTTCTATTTCAAGAATCACCAAAATTTACTGAAGGCAGCATTATGGCTCTTATTATTTTAAATTGGAGAGCAAAATGCATAACAATATATTATTCCTTGGAAAGATTCAAAGACAATTTTTACCCAGTGAGAATAACTAGATAGGTCGCAAGGCCAATTTAAGTTTAGCTCTGACTTGTAACTTGTTCCAACCAACTCACCACATGGTTTCTCTAATTGATTAGTGTACAGTCAGCTGTAGAGATTGTAGGAAGCCGTATCGAATTTGTCATGGGGATTTAGTCTCCATCAACATTCAAAATCATAAGTATTTGCTATGATTCTCAAAGTTTTATTAATATTAATGCCTAGCTATGAAGAAAGTCACTGTCATGAATACTGACTGACACTTCTAAAATACTTTTAAATAAAATACTTCTAGCTGGGCATAGTGTCTCATATCTGTAATCCCCAGCACTTGGCAGGCTGAGGCAGGAGGGTCACAGCAAGTTCGATACCTAGTAAGTTCAAAGCTAGCTGAATTCCATAGTGAGATCCCTTCTCAAACAAACAAACAAACAAACAAACCCTTCTGTTTTTGTGTTATTAAATGTCTGATTTTCTCTTTATTTGCTTTTTATAATATAGAAACTCAACATAAAATCAAGAATATAATAAGTGAGAGTCTGTGTGCTCTGGTCATGTTTTCTTTATTTTAATATGGCTCAGTGCAATTTTACTCATCAATTCTAACAAATACAGCTGAATTCTCTAACTGATGTAATGCAAAAGACTCATTAGACACTGAAATCATAGAGGAGGGGAATGCTGAACTGAAATATAATGCTTTAAAATTTGCACAGTGTTGTCATTTTTTTTGTTCTTAAACCTTTTGTGAAAAATATCCTGCTTCCAACTCTATTGCAAATTAAAAACACGTGAGTTCTTTCTTTCACTGTGGGATGTTAAATGTGTGTTTCAGGTCATGGCTATTGGTCGCACGTTCGAGGAGAGTTTCCAGAAGGCTCTCCGGATGTGTCATCCATCCATCGATGGCTTCACCCCTCATCTCCCGATGAACAAAGAGTGGCCGTCTAACCTGGACCTCAAGAAAGAGCTCTCGGAGCCAACCAGCACACGCATCTACACCATTGCCAAGGTAACATGTGCTGGGGCCCCAGAGATATTTATTTTTCCTTTCAAAATATAGTCAGCGTGAACTTTAGGAAAACCAAATCACAAAGTGTTATTGAAATTCAGGGATTTCAGGAAAACTTTTTAATTCTCATCAGTAGAGATTTAAACTGGGGGCTTGTATGGATTTCATCAAGTGTTCTATAATTAATAATAAATTATCTTTTTTCATTTGGCTATAATCTTGGACTTAATGGCACAGAGCAGTTTTAAAAGGTTATTACATAGATAAAATGTCTCTTCCTCTTAGTGTGGTCAGTATCAATAATCGCAAGTGGGTTTGACAATACTGGCTTGTCATTATCTGTACTTCCCTTACTCAAAAGGTATAAAATTATATTTAGGAAAGAAAGCCCATATGGTTGTATCATTTTAGTATGTGCTACCAAAGACCCTAGCATAATTTTAATTCATTTGCTATTTTTTTCTGTGTTTAAACAATAGCAGTAGATGCTGAAGAACCTCCCTGATTCTAGGCTTTTCTATGTAATCATTTTATTACTACTATTTTAGAACAAAAAATCCCCATGTAGCCTCACTTCTCTCCACTAGTTACTTTCGATGCAAATTACATGCCTTATTAATCTCCTTTCATATTTACTGTGCTTAGAGTTTTGAAGTTTCAGTTCATCTGATTGTGTAAAAGGTGACTTGGGCAGCTGGAATCTGTCTGGTCAGAAATCCCTGAATGGCTTTTGACATTTAAAAAAGCGCAGACATTAATCCTTCAACAGTATCAACCCACACTGGGTCTACAAAGCCCTGCTGACCATTTTATGTGTATATGTGCATTTGGGATGAGTTGGAGAAAATATGAATTTTATCTCTAAGGAAGAAATCCAACTTTATTATTTGCCTTTGCAGCAACAGAAAATTGCTATTTATGATTTTGAGCTCACTGTAATTTTTATATCCATATGTTGAGAATCCTGGGGCGAGAGGGGAAGGAGAGGGAGGGTGTCTCCTTTGCTGACTCTCATATGTACTCTCCTCACTCTTACAGCTTTGAAATTTAGACTGTTTAAGTCCCATTGAAATCCCAGGGGAAACTATTATCATGGGGTGGATGTTTTCAATGCTGCATCTCAACATAAAGTTTTCTGGGGTGTTGGGAAAAGTGCAGTCGTGAGAAATTATTCCCGAAAGCCATTTCACCTTTTGAAATTTCTTGTTCCTATTGTATTTAGTTTTATTTCAAAGCAACCCATGACATTCATATGTGTATTTTTGGGTGTACTGAAATACACACACACACACACACACACACACGCACGCACGCACACACAATTTTTCCTCAGGCCAAGGACAGTAAATAGATATTTTTCCCTAAGTCTGGTAATCATGTTTCTGCCACTTTGAGGCAGATGGAAAAGGAAGGTTGTAAAACTCAAGCAAATCTGTCATTCCTTTCTAACAGACTTATAAAGGATGAGAAATCCAGGCAAATGCGTGGAGGTTTATTCTTGCATGGGGTAGCCTGTGCACAAGCAAGAAGCGCAGAGTCTGAAATATAAATTATTGTCTGCCAGAGCTCCTGGAGAAGAAACTGATGTTTGTTTGGTAGAGGTCATCATTACTGTTCATTTCCACAGCACAGGAACTTGGCGATTTTGACAGAGTATAAGGGCCGTGGAGGGCTGAAGGGGAGAAAGAATGAAGGGAGCGTGCAAATCTCCGTCATGATTCTTAGAAAAGGGCAACTTGCTCTGAGGCCTGATCTTTTTAGCAGTCTTATTTCAGGATGGCTGGATCATCACCTGTTTTGATTTTGGGAGAATGCAAGGCATTATTTAAAAGTTCGGGAGCATTAAAGTAACCTCAAACGTGTTGTGGGTCGTGATGGGTTACCGGGGTGTAACTTTGCAAAGCTGGAAAACAGGAAGAGGTGGTCCTAGGGGGCTGCCAGGATCCCGCTTTCTGTCCAAAGCTGTCACTGTGATGGAGCTCTCCTTCCTCACAGTGAGACGTGGCCTGCCTGACTTCCTTCCTTCCTTCCTTCCTTCCTTCCTTCCTTCCTTCCTTCCTTCCTTCCTGCCTGCCTGCCTGCCTGCCTGCCTGCCTGCCTGCCTGCCTGCCTTCATTCCTTCCTGCCTTCCTTCCCTGTGCCCGGCTAGATGAAAACCTCATGTGACCCACTGAAAATATGAGTAACTTGAGGGTCAGTCTACCTTACAATGTTGATGGC